>ML310449.1:1180-29804 GCA_005239505.1 Nicotiana paniculata
CTTTAATTGTGTTTAAGGAGTCTATTTATAGGTTTAGGGTGAACCCTAACCATGTAGGAGACTTCTATTTCACTTGGGAAACACTTAAACTCGTCAAACTCCGACTTGGGCAACACTGGAGACCCCTGGCGTTTGGGCTCTAACGCCCCCCTAACGCCATGAGGGGGCAGGCGTTATGGCTCTAACGCCCCCCTAACGCCAGGGGGGGCCTGGCGTTATGGATGTAACGCCCCCCTAACGCCAGGGGGGCAGGCTTCATGGGGCAAACGCCCGGCTATCGCCCGGGCGTCTCCTTTTGCGTATTTTTGACGTATTTGCATCCCTTTAGCTCCGTTTCCATTTCCAATTCACCTACACATGAAATAAACTCCATTAAGCACATAACAAGTGTAATTCTATCATTAATGCTCATAAAATGTAAGGTATATCACATGTTAAACTATGCAATTTAGTCTCGCATCACTCGTCCTCAAGCAATATGACTATTAATTATACCCCCAACTACGTACAAATCTCAACTATAGAGGAGCACTTCATTTTTAAACCACACACTCTACCCTTGACTATGATCAATACCAGCAATCAAACATGAACATACAAAATTCACATTCTTCAAGTTTTACACATGCCCAAGTTTAACATTTCAACTCAATCAATTCCAACAACCTATTTGTAACCACCCAAACTCAAAGGCCGACTCGTAACCATTAAGCACCCCCAACTCGCGCACTCATCCAACAAGAACAATTAACATTACCAATCATTCATGAGATCATGTGCTCTCACCGACAAACAAAATAGTGAATATAGACTAGTCCACACATTGAAATATGCTTTTGAATATAAATTAAGGGCATCACAAAATTGAACAAAATTCTCTCACTCTCACAAAAAAATTTAATATGCATCCTGTTGTCGTACCATAAGATTTACCGTAGTGTCTCTACTAATCTAAGCTAGCCAAATCTAGGATCAATTAGGAATATAAGGTTGTAATGTAGGCTAAAGGACGGTTATGATACATTTAGGAATAGTGACTATGTATAGCCAAAATCGGGGTGTCTGATTTTGGGACTGTTATGGCATCCCATGATTGACCTCGAGGAGCCCGAAGTGGAATTCATTGGTCGATCCCGAGGTGTATCCATCGAGGAAGCGCATCGAAGGCTCATTGTGCTCGACCCCGGTGCAATATAAATCGGTGACCATCGCGGAAAGGAAGGAAATTCCCAAGGACGCGTGGCTAGAGCTAACCAAGTCTGCAAGAGTGGTACAAGTTCGTACCAAGTCATTAAATAGCTGCACCGGCTGTGTTACTTTGTAATAATTACACATGTACTATGTTGGGATTCCCCCTCCTATATAAAGGGGATCCTTGTAATTTTTGGGGACACATGAATATTGAATACAACAAGAACATTCTCTACCTTCTTAACATACTCAACATCTATTCTACGAATTTATTGCCTTTCATTTATCGTGTTTATTAACTGTTCTTCATTTATTTCTCATTATTTATCATAAAGGGTTATCCTTGAGGCCCTCCATATTGTTATTCATCCATCGACCGTACTCTATTAGGCATTATAGTTCGACTTCGAGGCCCTGCTTCGGTCAGCTCGAGACCCTATTTTGTAACAGCTTGGTTTGCATATCACTACTTTTTTTACTCTTGACTTATTATCCTAGCTCACACATAGCATCTATTGCCTAAAAACTAGTATAAAAATAAATCATATATTTTTAGAACCACAAAATCAAATATAATTGTTATAAGCATTTTCAAGGTAAACAGTTTGGTGCCCACCGTAGGGCTAAAAATAATAGTGATTGTTTTAGTGATGATTTTCTAAGAACACAAGTTATTTTTCACACTTTTTCTTGTCCAAGAATCTTTGATGTCAGGTCAAAAAATGTCTAACTCAGTGAATGCCCACGAAAAGAACGGTTCTGAAGATCATGGAGATAACGGTGTAGTTGTTTCAGGTGCTCGTGTACCACTACAAAACCATGGGGTGGAACCAACACCAATCCCTGTGGATGTGGGCTCAAGCAACGCCCAACATGTCGATATAAGTTCTCATACCGACGGAAGTATACGCCTTGGAAAATCAACATGAAGCGCAGAAAACTCTAGCTCGGGAGGAAAGAGAAGTTAGCCTTCATGTCATTTTTGAAATGTTACAGGCACAACAAGTGACTATTGCTCAGCTACAAAGCTATCAAAAAACCCCAAGCACAGCACTGCCGAAAACGGCTCCTCGAGTCGAGCAGGCACCGGAAAGGTCAAGCAACAACGGATCAGGAGCCGACCCGCTATTATGAAGATGCTCAAAGACCTCACAAAGAGAATTGAATCAGGAGAAAAGAAGATAGAAGCTAACGACAAAAAGGTGGAGACCTATAACTCGAAGGTCGATCAGATCCCGAGCGCGCCCCCGATTCTGAGGGCTGTATATTCAAAGAAGTTCGTGTAGAAGCCATTCCCATCAAGCGCGGCTCTGAAGCCCATACCGAAAAAGTTCTGAATGCCCAATCTCCCAAAGTATAACGGGACCTCGGACCCCGATGAACATTTTCTGCCTATACTTGTGAGGGGAACGACTTAAAAGATGTCGAGATTGAATCCGTCCTATTGAAAATTTTTGGAGAAACACTATCAAAGGAGGTCATGAGTTTGTACCACAACCTACCTCCGAATTCAATAGATTCGTTTTCCATGTTGGCAGATTCTTTTATAAAGGCGCATGCTGGTGCCATCAAAGTCGCTACAAGGAAGTCCGACGTCTTCAAAATCAAATAGAGAGAAAACGAGATGCTAAGGGAATTTGTATCTCGCTTTCAAATGGAGCGAATGGAATTACCACCAGTCTTTGATGATTGGGTACTGCAGGCCTTCACTCAAGGCTTGAACGAAACGGAGCTCGAAAGCTTCGAAGCAGCTAAAGCAGAACTTGGTTGAGTATCCCGCCGTAACTTGGGCGAATGTACACAACAAGTATCAGTCGAAGACCAGGGTCGAGGACGACCAATTGGGAGCCCCCTCGGGCTCAGTATATCCTAACATGCTCATAGCTAAGGAATCAAAGTCTACAGAAAGGGAGCACAGATCGAGCAAAGAAAGATATCAGCCATATGCCAAAGACCGAAGAGATACTCCAAGACGAGAGATGCCTCGAGACGACCTGAGGATAATTCGGGGCCAGAAGTCCGAGGGACTTATGATAAAAACCAGGTTTGACAGACATTCGAGGCCGATGGAGGCACCCCGGTTATCTGATTACAACTTCAACATTGATGTTTCGGACATCATAACAGCCATAGGTAAAATTAAAGATACCAGATGGCCAAAACCCATACTGTCAGATCCTTCATAAAGGAACCCTAACCTGGTGTGCGAATATCACGGCACTCACGGTCATAAGATCGAGGATTATCGACAGCTCCAAGAAGGGGTAGCCCGACTAATCAGTAAAGGGCACTTTCGAGAGTTCCTCAGCGACCAAGCAAAAATCAATTTCAGGAAAGAGAGGCGAACGGGAAAAATGAAACAGAAGAAAGTCAACACATCATTCACCTGATCATCGGAGGAACCGACGTCCCTCAAGGATCCATGATCAAACGGACAAAAGTATCCGCCGCAACAGGAAAGCAAACTCGGAGCTATATGCCCGAGGACATTCTTGCATTCAGAAAAGAAGACTTCGAGTCCTTATCTCAACCACATAATGATGCACTGGTAATTCCCTTTCTCTTGCATAATATTCAAATTAAACGTGCGCTCATGGATCCAGGTAGCTCGGCCAACATAATTAGGTCGAAGGTGGTGGAGCAGCTCGGACTGCTCGATCAAATTGTACCCGCATCTCGAGTCCTCAATGGATTCAACATGGAGAGCGAGACAACGAAGGGGAAATTATCCTCCCGGTCAACATGTCCGGCACAGTTCAGAACACCAATTTTCATGTCATCGAAGGTGACATAAGATACAATGCCTTGCTTGGAAGGCCGTGGATACACAACATAAGGGGAGTACCGTCAACTCTTCACTAGATGATGAAGTTCCCAACAAAAGACGGTGAAAATAAAGTATATGGAGATTAGCATTCGGAAAGGGAGATGTTCGCGGTGCACGACATGGCACCAACATCAATACCCTCCACTTCGGAGGAGCCAGAGGACGAACAGGCCCCCGAGGATGATGAAGAAGACGTCCTCGCTCCTCGAACCTTCGTTGCCCCTAAAGAATCAGATGTAACAAAATCAATGATTGAAGAGCTAGAGCAGGATTTTTTGATCGAACATCTCCTAGACCGAAAGGTATACCTGGGAACGGGGTTAACCCCCGAACGTAGGAAAAAACTCATTCAATTCCTTATTAAAAATATCGATTGCTTTGCTTGGTCCCATTTATACATGACAGGGATCCCACCATAAATAACCACCCATCAACTAAACGTCGACCCTAGGTTCAAACCGGTAAAGCAAAAAAGAAGACCTCAGTCTGAGGTAAAACATACATTCATCAAGGACAAGGTACCAAAACTCCTCAAGATAAGGTCCATTAGGGAAGTAAAATATCCCGAATGGTTGGCCAATGTAGTGGTAGCTCCCGAAAAGGGGAATAAATTAAGAATGTGCGTAGATTATAAATACTTAAATAAAGCATGCCCTAAATATTCATTCCCATTTCCCAACATTGATTGCCTAATTGATGCCACGACTGGCCACGAGATCCTCACTTTTCTCGAAGCCTACTCCGGGTACAATCAAATTCAAATGAATCCCGAAGATAGGGAAAATACTTTGTTCATCACGAAGTATGGTACATACTGCTATAATGTGATGCCCTTCGGGCTAAAAAACGTAGGAGCCACATACCAACGCCTAGTCAATAAGATGTTCGAACATAAAATAGGCAAATTGATGGAAGTTTACATTGATGATATGCTAGTTAAGTCCCTGCACGCAGAGGTCCATTTGATTCATTTGCAGGAAACATTTGACATCCTCAGAAGCTACAACATCTAGCTCAATCCCGAGAAATGTGCCTTCGGAGTAAGCTCGGGCAAATTCTTAGGCTTCATGGTGTCAAACATGGTTATCGAGATCAACCCTGATAAAATCAAGGCCATCGAAGAAATCACGGTGGTTAACAATGTGAAGGTCGTACAACGACTGACTGGATGGATAGTGGGCTTGGGCCGGTTCATCTCGAGGTCATCAGACAGTAGTCATTGTTTCTTCTCCTTGCTCAAAAAGAAAAACAGCTTCGAGTGGACTCTGGAATGCCAACATGCTTTATAGGAACTGAAGTGATATCTATCAAGCCCACCTTTACTCCACACCCGAAGGAGGATGAAACGTTGTACTTATATCTGGCCGTATCCGAGGTAGCGGTTAGTGGTGTGCTGGTTCCGGAAGAACAAGGTACGCAATTCCCGGTCTTCTATGTAAGTCGGACCCTGGGTGGTTTGGGAGAACTTAACTCTTGCATTAATAAGTGCATCTAAAAAATTAAAGCCTTATTTTCAATGTCACCGCATTTGTGTTTTAACAACGTATCCTCTTTGAAGCATATTGCATAAACCAGAGTTATTGGGCCGATTGGCCAAATGGGCCATTGAACTCGGGGGTATGATATCGAATATCGACCCCGAACAACTATCAAGTCCCAAATTTTTCAGACTTCGTGGCCGACTTTACGCCGCCCTTGTACCCGAGGTAGAGAAAGAACTCTTACTAAAAACGGGCACATCGTCAGGGGTATGGACCCTATTCACCGATGGTGCCTCTAACATGAAAGGGTCCGGGCTCGACATAGTTCTGAAACCACCTACGGGCGGTATGATTGGACAATCTATAAAAACTGCAAAGTTGACTAACAACGAAGCCGAGTATGAGGCTATGATTGCAGGTCTCGAGTTGGCCAAGGGCCTTGGAGCAGAAGTCATCGTTGCAAAATGTGACTCCCTTCTGGTAGTAAACCAAGTAAATGGGAGCTTCGAGGTTCGAGAAGACAGGATGTAGAGATACTTAGATAAATTTCAAGTCACATTGCATTGCATCAAAGAATGGACTCTTGTCTACATACCTCGAGAGCAAAACAGCGAGGCTGATGCACTCGTAAATCTGGGATCATCCGTCGAAGAAGATGACGTACTCCCCGGGGTTGTTGTACAGCTATCCAAGTCGGTGATCGAAGAAGGCCATGCCGAGATCAGCTCCACTAGTCTGACATGGGATTGGAGAAATAAGTACATCGATTATTTGGGAAGTGGGAAGCTACCGACGGACCCAAAGGAGTCGAGGGCCCTACGAACAAAAGCAGCCCAATTTTCACTCGACGAAAATGGAACTCTATACATAAGGACCTTCGATGGACTCTTGGCAGTATGCTTGGGACCGGGGGACACGGATTACGTGCTCCGAGAAATCCACGAGGTCACCCGCAGAAATCACTCCGGTGCCGATTTCTTAATTCGAAAGGTGATCAGAGCAGGTTACTATTGGGACATCATGGAGAAGGACACCAAAGCATTCGTCCGAAAATGCGACAAGTGCTAGAAATTTTCACCAATGATTCACCAAACCGGTGAACAACTACATTTGGTCTTATCGCCATGGTCGTTCATGAAATGGGGAATGGACATCGTCGGCCCCCTACCAATGGCACCAGGTAAAGCTAGGTTTATTCTATTTATGACTGACTACTTCTCAAAATGGGTGGAAGAGCAGACCTTCGAGAAGATAATAGAAAAAAAAAGTCATCGACTTCATCTGGGATCATATCATGTGTCGATTCGGGATCCCCGCCAAGATAACATGTGATAACGGGAAGTAGTTCATCGGAACCAAAGTAACAAAATTCGTCGATGCTCATAAACTCAAAAGTATCTTATTAACGTCCTACCACCCATGTGCAAATGGTCAGGACGAATGCAAAAATAAAACCATCATTCAAAACTTGAAAAAGAAATTAGAAAATGCAAAAGGAAAATGGATAGAAATGTTGCCCGAGGTGCTACGGGCATATCGAACAACTTCAAAGTTGAGCACATGAGAGATGCCTTTCTCTTTGGTATATGGGTCTGAGGCTTTGATAACGGTCGAGATCGGAAAGCCAAGCGCCATATTCCGACACGCCGACAAGGACTCAAATAATGAGTCCATGACTACAGCCCTCGAATAGTTAGATGAAAATCGAGAGGTTTCTCCAGTCCGAATGGACGCCCAAAAACAAAGGATAGAAATATATTATAACAGGAGAACAAACCTCTAACATTTCGGGGTCGGGGACTTAGTCCTAAGGAAGGTCACCCTCAACACTCGAAACCCTAATGAAGGGAAGCTAGGCCCGAGCTGGGAAGGACCATACCGCGTACTCGGAATAATCGGCAAAGGGTCCTACAAACTCGGAACCATGGAAGGCGAGAAACTTCCAAGCAATTGGAACATATCAATGCTCAAACGCTATTATTGCTAAGTTATAACCTTCCCCCTTTTCATTTTTGTTCTTCACATTAATTTTTTACAAGTGTCCGATGGAAGACACCGAAACATCCTTCGACTCGAAGACCTTGGTTTTAAAGCATGCGTTGCACTCTTTTCCTTCGATCGGGTTTTATCCTGATAGGGTTTTACCGGCAAGGTTTTTAACGAGGCAACATCCATATGCTACCTAAGGAGAACTCATCAAGTATTCGAGGTTTCTCTTCAATCAACCTCAAATACTGTGAGGCATACCCCCGGAAGATCAACTGCTCGAAGAAATTGAAATATGCCAAAGAGGGTCTCGACAGGAGAATGGTGTATCATACCAAACAGTAGAATGAACCGTGTCCACTTAGAATAATCGAACCCCCGACGACAAAAACATATATTCTTATACCAAGTAATCGAAGGAGTATCTTTTATCATCAAAACGCTTCTGCGCTTCAAAGAAGTTTGCTATTTTCACAAGAAATAGATCCAGGGCCAAAAACTCCCGAACACTCGGGGACTATAATCGACAAACAACTCATCGAGCCACCAACCTCGAGCTCGTAAAACCTCCACGAGGCAACATCTCACAAGCCCTCCATGAGGTAATATCGAATCTGTAAGACCTCGAAGAGGCATTCTAAAAAACATAATCCCTCCATGAGGCAATATCAAATCTGTAAGACCTCGAATAGGCATGCTAAAAAACATAAGCCCCCCATGAGGCAACATCAAATCTGTAAGACCTCAACAAGGCATGCCCAAATTTGTAAGACCTTAAAAAGGCATAATCACGATATTAAAGTCAAGGCTATATATTCGAACTTGTAAGATCCCTAAAAGTACATATCCTCGATATAGACCCCGAGGCTATCTCACTCGAGGAATTAAAGGCTATGGCGGAACATAAAGACTATGGTCATATCAAAAGGCTCTGGCCAAATTAGCGCGGCTCGAAGACGTCCGACTACTGCCATGAAACTACAGGCCTTCAAATACTTCGAAAAGAACCGGCTAATCAGGCTACCCTCGACATATGCAAAAGATCTTCGATCATATTAGCTCCAAACAACGAAAGGGCTTCAAAACAATCAGCCTTCAAGAAAAAGGCTTCGAAAATTCAGCTTTCGAGCGAACCTCCCGAGGTGCTCATTTGTCGTCACATATCAACTCAGAATCGAGGTTCTGTCGAGCCGTCAGATAGTTTGACGGACACAAAAACTTCAAAAAAGTCTTTAAAGAGGGAAAACTATAGCCATATTAGATGCAGCATCGACCCAATGCGTAAGAGCCCAAGAGCCAGCTTAAAGAGACTCAATGCCGATCTAAAATAACCAAAGGGCCAATGCGTAAGAGCCTAAAGGCTAGCCTAAAGAGCCTCATGGCCGATCTAAAAGAGTCTAAGGGCCAATGCGTAAGAGCCCAAGGTCCAGCCTAAAGAGCCTCAGGGCCGATCTAAAATAGCCTAAGGGCTAATGCGTAAGAGCCCAAGGGTCAGCCTAAAGAGCCTCAGGGCCGATCTAAAAGCGCCTAAGGGCAATACGTAAGAGCCCAAGGGCCAGCCTAAAGAGCCTCAGGGCCGATCTAAAAGAGCCTAAGGGGCAATACGTAAGAGCTCAAGGGCCAGCCTAAAGAGCCTCAGGGCCGATCTAAAAGAGCCTAAGAGCCAATGTGTAAGAGCCCAAGAGCCAGCCTAAAGAGCCTCAGGGCCGATCTAAAAGAGCCTAAGGGCCAATGCGTAAGAGCCAAAGAGCCAGCCTAAAGGGCCTCGAGGCCGATTCAAACACCTAAGGGTCGATGAGCTCAAGTCAAAACTCGACTCGGGGACTGAGCCCCAAAGGGTCAACTATCGACCATTACCGATTGCTCATTAAGAGCAAAAACCTAAGGGTTTATTTTAAAGTCCAAAATTTCGGACCAATTATCAACAAGCATCACAGTCTATTCCAAAAAAGCAAAGGAAAGACAAGAAATTACGAAGAACAAAGGCCTTTACATATATAGTGAAGGTTCATGGATGTGTATTTACAAGGCTCATGCCTGGAGCCCTTACACACAAATAGAATTAATAAGAACCTAATCTACCACCGGGGTTGTGCCTCCAACGACTCCCTCGGAGGTTGTGCCTACAACGGCTCGGCCCTCGGTCTCTGGATCTTCAACGGCCTCCTCTCCCTCTGGGACTTCGCCTTTGGCTTCATCATGTTTTGAGACACTGCTCGAGTCACCATCAGAAGTAAGCAGGACTACTGATTCCTCTTCTAAGCTCTTCACCCTATCAATCTTAGTAGACAGATCGATGCCCCCTACATGTATATCCTCAAGAGCCTGCCTCCGAGATTTTAATCAGGCATGCCCCAGGGCTGGGGTCATTTTTAGTCGGGGACTAATCATAAGACCTCGATGAGGAAAAATCAAGTTTATAACACCTCAATGGCAAGCATCAAAATTCAAACCAAAAAAGCAAAGATAAAGGCAAAATGAAAGTTTATGCAAAAACAGGACGAAAGTTCTCTTTATATAAATGGTGGTATGAAGGTACATTTACAGCACTACCACAGGGAGCCCTTTACCAAAATAAAATCTAGTCTATCTTTATCACCGGGGACTTCATATTCCTCCCCCCCCGAGGACTCTGCCTTCATCAACCCCCTCGGGACTAGTGTCCTCGCCAGCTTCTTCCCCTTCGTCTTCAGCATCGGCTTCATCGTTGGTAGAAAGGAGGAACTTAGCAATAATCTCGTCCGCCTTAGCCTTCTCTATCTCCTCCAAGAGATCACATCCCTTATCATAAATCTCCTCGAGGGTCTCCCTCCGGGATCTGCATCGGACATACTCATTTCTTCTCCTCTCTCGATCGAAAGCCCCCCCCCTCGATTCCTTCTGAGCATCATTAGCATATGTTAGACGGTGCCCATTCCCTTTGGAGTCTTTTCCAGTGTCTCACAAATGGATTTTCGGACCGAGAACAGTTTGGATTACGCTTTTGCCAATATCCCAACAAGGTGTGCTACCCCTGAAATTAGGAAAGCACTCAAGAACTTCAAGTGGGAAGATATTAAGACTCCCACGGGAATTTTGCTTGAAAAATATAACATATATGTGAATTTACTTGGACTCGAATTTAGGGAAAAGAAGAATTGGTGAAGCATTTCCCAAAATCGAAATTTATCTGCGACATGAATGGATATCTTCCAGTTATCTTTTCTCCGCCAAGGAATGGCCCAACCAACTCTATAGATATCCATATCTCCTTCAAATGGAGGAACCTTCACTTGCACCACCTTCTCCCAATGGCAATCAGCCTCTGCCTCTTCGATATCGGTTACCGGACTAACATATCGAGACGTGGGCTCACATCGGCCCACTATCGAGGAAGATTTATTAGCCTTAAAATCAGATAACGTTTCACAGGGTCCGAGGAGGCACTCCTCAACATTTGTGGGAACTGCCGTTTCGCTCTTAGACGATCATGAAGAAGAAAGGGTTTTCTCTTTTTGAGGGACCATCTTAGAAGTTTTGACCATGACTATGTTAAAATTTCAGAATAAGAAGAAGAAAACTGGCGAAGAGGTGAACACAGAGAAGGGACCAAAGTAGAAGATGCTAAATGGAGATTTGAAGATGTTGTAAAAGGTGAAAATTTGAAAAAAGAAGGGTTCGAATATTTATAGAGGTTTTCTAAGCGTATTGGAAAAGTTGAAAGGGCGGTAAATAGCGGTTCAGGGGCTATTCGAGAACCGTGCTCTATGCAAACCTTTCTGTCACATCAATTGATGACCTCGCGTGGCTGACGTCACGGTTAAGATATTGAAGAGCCAAGAATTCAAAATCTTTTCTTATTATTTCACTCTACGAAACGCGGGGACTATTTGTGTACGGTCAAAAACGGGGTGTCCGATTTTGGGACCGTTATGGCATCCCATGATTGACCTCGAGGAGCCCGAAGCGGAATTCATTTGTCGATCCTGAGGTGTATCCCTCGAGGAAGCACATCGAAGGCTCATTATGCTCGACCCCGATGCAGTATAAATCGGTGACCATCGTGGAAAGGTGAGAAATTCCCAAGGGCACGTGGCTAGAGGTGACCAAGTCTGCAAGAGTAGTACAAGTCCGTACCAAGCCATTTAATGGGTGCACCAGCTGTGTTACTTTATAATAATTACACATGTACTATGTTGGGATTCCCCCTCCTATATAAAGGGGATCCTTGTAGTTTTTTGGGACACATGAATATTGAATACAACAAGAACATTCTCTGCCTTCTTAACATTCTCAACATTTGTTCTGCGGATTAATTGCCTTTCATTTATCGTGTTCATTAATTGTTCTTCATTTATTGCTCATTATTAATCATAAAGGGTTATCCTCGAGGCCCTCCATACTGTTATTCCTCCATAGACCGTCCACTATTAGGCATTATACTTCGACCCCGAGGCCCTGTTTTGTAACAACTTGATTTGCTTATTACTACTTTTATTTACTCTTGCCTTATTCTCCTAGATGACACTTAGCATCTATTGGCTAAAAACTAGTATAAAAACAATCACTTATTTTTATAACCACAAAATCAAATATAATTGTCATTACCATCTTCAAGGTAAACAGTGACTAACACTCCTAAGCACTTTAATACACTACACGCATAATTCGAGCACATATTCTTTTCAACCAATTCACGTGCCACAAACCATATACAACATAGTCACTTCGTTTCAATTAAGCACTTCTATACTCTCACTAGCACAAATTAGAAAAATTGAGAGGTGTGTTTTTCTACATACTTTGACTATCATGTTTGTTCTCTTTTCTTGCGATTTTTTCTTTTTCTTTCTCTCTTTTTTTTTTTCTTTTTTTTTATCACACACTCCATATATTAATGTTCATCGGCTAGTGACTTGTGATTTCAACTTTAATGCACAAAAGGTCCCTTCCATGGTTCCACTCAAAAGCTACTCCCCAAATCTCTCACTTTACTTCTTTTAGCGACTAAGTGCCTTAGGAGGTAAAGGTTCAACAATCTCAAATTAAAAACAAACTAGGGGTATGGCTTGTAATGTGGTTGCCAAAAGAAAGGTTTATAGGCTCAAAGGGATAGCAACGGAAACTTTTATCTTTATGTGACAATCACATCATGATCAAGCAATAAACGCCTATGTCATCTCCTAGACTAGCATAACTTAATGATTTCGCTTCGATTAACACACGGGGCAAGTTCTAGGCTACACAAGATAGCACAGAAGATCACAAATCCTCACACACACATTGCAAATGACTCAATCAAGACGGTTATGTTCAACTCTCAATTAAAGCACGCACACATAATTGAGAAATTTAAGCAATATCGCACTATGTGGCATACAAGTCAAATAACCAAGCAAAAGCGTCACAAAATAGGCTATTTACTTTAATTAGATGTCACAATTCAAACCAAATACATGGGAATATAGAATGTATGTCATAGCCTAATGTGCCAACACCAAACATGTCACTAGTAGCTAAGAGAAACTCATTTGCTTCCTAACTACTCCTAAAAAAATAATTAAAGTACCCGGTTCGAGCTGCACCTTTGGAAAAGAACGGGCGCCCAAAGAAAAACTAAGGAATACTACCTAGGTATCCTAGAAAAAAACAAAAAAATCTTTTTGGTGTTTTTAGTCGGACTTTATCCCTCAATAAAATTTCCCAAAAGGTCCATCGTCGGGAAAAGTTCGATCTTTTTCTAATATTTTTTCTTCTCTAAAACACAGTAGATTTAAAACTAGACTAAGTCAAACTACTAAAAGAAACTAATTGATTACATGTTATACAAGTACATCACAAGAAGTAGTCCTCCCACTCCACACTTAATCTATGCATAGTTCCTGATGCATATAAAAAAATATAAAACAAAGTAGAGTGAAAAGAAACCTCCATGAAAGGTAAAAAGCAATAGCGGCTCAGGAGGTACTCAGACTTCCTCCATGCATGGTCTTTTGTGTGGGCACTCCACACTTAGTTCTCACCATCTAACTCGCTTTTTCACTCTTTAAATGGCTTTGCCTCCTATTCTTATGATCCTACAAAGAAAAAAACAAATACTACAACAATAATAAGAAAGATATAGAAATAAACAAAAGTAGTAAAGATGGGTTGCCTCCCAACAAGCGCCTGATTTAACGTCGCGACACGACACCATCACTTTCACCACTTTTCCTTCCACTTTGAGGATATGAATTGTTCCCCCAATTTGCATCAATTTTTCTGTCACATTCCTGACGCGGTGGTGTAAAAATAAAGGACCAAGCAATAAATATCGCATCTTGTACTTCTTGGCCTTTAAGTGAGGGATGCCGTTTTGTCTCCTTGGCATCACAAATTTCAGAATATATGCACTTTGTTCCCCATCCATTGACTCCTCCATATGCTCGAATGGATCAATTCTCATGTCACCAACCAAACACAATGTTGAAAAATTGTTAGAATGAGGTCCAATGCGGTCCAACTCTAGAATCACTTCACTTTTGACATCCTCACTTTTGCACACTTCGCCAACCTTGGCATCATTAATAATTTGGTCGAATATTTGGAATTCCTCTTTCCGCTCCACAAGCTGGCCATTATCTACAACAATTGATTGTTGGAATAAGACGCCTCAAACTTTTAATTCAATTGAGCATACATGTCATGGATATCTGAGCCAAATTGGTCCACCTCTTGCCTGAGCTCAATTCTTCCTTCTATCAGTTGTTCTGTCATATTTGAAAGACCATCACGAAGAAACTCATGAGATCTTATTAGATGAGTTTGTTCCTCTAGCCAAGATTGGCTCACTATATTTTCTTCTTCAAAATTATCTTCTTCTGGGAACTCGCTCTCTTCGTTGAGTTGAGGTTCTTCTTGAAAATTGGCCATTAATTCGTCCATTCTATCCTGGAGTCTTTTGATCGCTAAGGCGTCAAGAACTTGTTACTCGGTTACTTGCCTTATCATGTCCATAATAGCCTTCTGATTTTCATCTTATTGCTCGGCTACTCTCCTTATTATGTCCATAATACGAGCATCACGTTCCATATCCTCCACTTTATTGCTCCTATCAGACTTAGAAATATTATTAGAAACATTATAATAAGAGTTGTGAGACAGATAATAATAATTAGGACAACTATCCCAATGGCTATCTTGACAGCCACAAACATTACAAAAATTCCACACACCAGATTGAGATTCACAATTTTACCACAAGTGTGATCCTCTACAATATGGACAAGGATCACCGTAATAAGAATAACCACAATTTGACCAATTCTCATTCCAAGATGCCATGTCAATAAAGATAATAAAATATTAAACTAAGATAAAAATAAAAATAAAAACATGAATAGACAAAAAGTAAAACTCTAATCTAGTAGAATAGTTAATTTCTAAGCCCCCGGCAATGATGCCAAAAACATGTTTCTCCCAAACGCACACGCAAGTATACGTGGTCGAGAAGTAATATAGGATTGTAAGTCCAGATATCATACCCACATGGACTTGTGATAAATTATCAACTAAATTAAACCCAAATAATTAATGTATTCAAGCGATTCCTAAAGTATGAATATTTAACTACATATAATCTAGAGTAGCACACTAAGAAATTAAAGAAACAAGTTGGCAAAATTAGACACGAATTCAAGAAGAGCCAATATTCTAGAGATATGGGTTAGCGAACAATGCCGTTGAGTCTTCCATTTAAATCGTCTAATTAATTTATCTAGTTTATTAGTGGACATGGTTAATATTACTCGTAGCCTTATCCCGAAGTAATACTTATCTATTCAAGATAACCTAACGCCTATATTCCTATGGAATTAGAATTAACAAGAACGCATTAATAATTCCTGTATAGTAACCAAGCAGGGCGATTAGGTGTATTCCTATCCTAACCGCAAATCCCCACTACCCCCTCCCCCCCAGAGTTAAGATCTTGCTCTACTCAATCTTATATGCAATCTAGAATTCCCTCTCCCGAGTTCAATCCTAAGAATAATTAAGTAACAAAATAATTAAGCGCAATATTGAATAAATAAACCAATATGATAAAAGAATTATAACAACTCAAGATTCAAACTATAACGTTCATGTAGTACCCCAAAACTCTAGAACTAATAAACTATGAGATTAAAGGAAGAGAAGAGAAGAAAAACTAGTTAAAAGCCTCCTCCAAGCTGGTGTCTGTTCTCCCACGTGAATTCTCCTCCAAAGTGTGTTAGATCCCCTCCAAATTAGGTATAGAACCATTTTTATACGAGGTGGGACTGCGTAGGGCTGAAATAACCTTGTCCTAGGCGAATTTGGACACAATTCACGTCACCAGTGCCCCACGCTGGCCCTGGTGTTAGTTTGTTAAGTAGACTGTTTGGGGCACCACAAGTGGCGTGGGGTGCGGCCCGTGGCGCCAAAAATCACACTTCCTCTTTTTTCGTCCGTTTTGGCTCTAATTTTGCACATTTCACCCCCAATTTCTTCCGGATGATTCCTACACATAAAACACCCCGAAGTAACATAAATCAACACAATTTACGTCCTAAAACCACAAAACAATAGTAAAACATGAGGCGATATACATATAAATATATATACGTTAAGCTAAATATCAAATATTAACCCAATCAAACCAATGTATTTACAGTTCGGTGTGGCTTTTTCAATGTTCGGTTTGGTTATTTCCAGTTTAGTTTTTCGGTTATTAACTGTGCAAGTTAAACATAGCCAAATTAATTTGTGATAAGTGATATATGCTACTGATTTAATTTGTTGCCTCTGGCGCTGCCAATTTGAAAGTTAAGACTTTGAGTAATTAACATCAACCAGCTGATTCCGAAGAAGATGGTTCAAAATGCAAAGGAAATTATCGGGCGAAAAGCTAGCAACTCCGAAATCAATGTCAACATGCAAACTGTGTTCATAGAAATAGACAGTTCTCCTGTTGTAAGTCTATTTTATCCAATTCTTCACTGTTGATTCACTTTTCAAGTACTACCGAGACTCTTGACACATATTGTGATTGCATGCTCTATATGGAGAATCAATATTTGTTTTGCCAAATGTAGACCGCCGTAGTTAAAGAGTTGGAAAACTTGAAGGAGGCAGTAATGAAACATGAAGTATATTTCCGATTTTCTCAACTCGTCTCTCGTAACTTCGATTTTTCGGTTTAATCGAAAACCAAAACATTAAAATCGTAAACTGTATTGAATACCAAAATTTAATAATTTAAAAACCGCACATCGACCAAATAACTGATTAAACCGAAACTGAAAATCTAAAACTTTAAAAATTTACTGTTCGCCCGGTATGCCCACCCCTAGTTCGTGTTTATGTGAACCTATTTTCTTTTTGATCCTTTTCAAAAAGAATGATCCCTTTTTAAATTTGGAAGAAATTTAGCTTAAACTTCCAATTCTACCCTTAATGAGAAGCTTTTATAACCACACAAATACTCTGGGCCCTCTTTTGACTTGTTTCAACCCACAAATTCCAAAAGTGTTCATTTTTTCTTATACTTCGTGCCCAATCAAACATGTTCACGTAAATTGGAACGAAAGGAATATACAATAACAAGTATTATAATCTCCAGAGTATCTTGATTTTAATGATACTATGTTCTGAATCGTTTCTTCATGAATGCTAGTAATTCAAGGGACTTGATATTATTTGTATGAATAATTCACTGATCTTTGATAAACGGCTAAAAATGCAAAATATTCGGTGACTTTCATCTCAGAATTTGTGTGGTTGGGGCAAGTCACATGAGTTTTTGTAGTGAATTATGTTCATTATGTATATTCTTGCTCGTTCATTCTCGCATGCACACGAGAGAGTGAACGTGTTACGACCCAAAATCTAGCCATGGTCATGATGGCGCCTATCGTGTTACAAGGCAAGCCTATTTCCCAAAATATTACTACAAAGAATTTAACAAAACATTTCCAAAATTTGAATTTATCATAACTAAATCAACTCTAAATATAATAATATAAGAATACGGAAACGAGCCCCAAACATCGGTGTGTCACTAAGTCATGAGCGTCTAAAACTATGAACTAGGACATATAACTGTCTAACTGTCAATACAGCCCGAAAGAAGAAAATTACAAAAGGAGTAACAAGGTCCTGGGGACGCTAGCAGCTACCTTGAAGTCTCCAAAGATAACCAGCCCGAACTCAATGATCGCCGCGCTCTAACTCACCTGGATCTGCACATAAAGTGCAGAGTGTTGTATAAGTACAACCGACTCAGTAGTAACAGAAATAACTAAGGAACTGAGCAGTATTGACGAGCTAAGCAGAACAATCCAATTATTTCTTTATCACGATTTAAAAATATAAACAGGTAAATTCCATAATCAACAAATATTACAAAGAATTTAACACATAAATGTAGCAACAACAAAAGTAAATGCAACCTCACAACAATGTCACTCCATCACTCAGCACTTGGCACTCAACACTCAATATGCACCTGCGCTCACTAGGGGTATACAGACTCCGGAGGGGCTCCTACAGACCAAGCGCTAAAGCACAGACAACTCACGTGCTGCACGGACAACTCACGTGCCATAATATCAATACCTAAATCTGCACGGTCAACTCACGTGCTACGCGAACAACTCACGCGCTATGGTATCAATACCTGGATCCGCACGGTCAACTCACGTGCTACGCGGACAAATCACCCGCTATGATATGATATCATATCATATCAAATATCTCACAACAGGCCCTCAGCCTCACCTAGTCATGAACCTCTCTAGTCTTACCATCATGAACAAATAAGGGGACACAACCTACATCAAGTATCACAACATGTCAGTAAAATAATAGAGACTAAGGTAACCATGTATAAGAATTTCTATGACTAAGTGCAAATAATGTGAGCACGAATAAAGCCTAAGCATGATCTCTAACATGAAGGCAGTCAAGTTCAATAACATCAAAATACGTAACACAGATAATGGACATTAGGCCTCACAACCTCATGGGACGGACCAAGTCTCAATCCCTCATGGTAATCACCCACACGCCCGTCACCGAGTGTGGGTATCACCTCCAAACAATCACATGATATCAATTTCTCCTGGTTCATACCCTCAAAGCCAGAGCTAAAACTATTACTTACCTTAACAGCGTAAAATCCTACTCCGGGATGCCCTCGTCTTTGGGCCCGGTCTCCAAAAGCTCCCAATCTAATAATAATCAGATTAATACCATTAACAAGTGCTAAAGAATCGAATTCCACAATAAAACTACAAAATATGCCAAAAATCTGAAATCGGCCAAAATCTGGCCCCCGGGTCCATATCTCGGAACCAGTAAAAAATGACAGAATAATAAACCTCGTCCTCTCCTGAGTCTAACCATATAAAATTTGTCGAAATCCGTCTATGTTTGGTCCCTCAAATTCTCACTTAAAATTCTCCAAAACTCAAGCTCTAACTCCCTCAATTTCACTTTAAAACCATCAGTCAAATCCCAAAAATGAAGATGGATTCATAAAATATAATCAAAACTGAGTATAGAACATGTACCCCAATCCATATGGTGAAAATTGCCTCCAAAATCTCCCAAATCTGAGCTCCCCAACTCAAAATATGACCGAATGAACAAACCCTTATTTTATATATTTTTCTGCAAGATATTCTTCCTCGTTTCTCGTACCAAACGATCCCAAAACTCGCTTTTTATGCCTCCAGTGGATTATTTGTGAAATTTTAGTCAAGTTAGGATTTTGAATCACTCAATTTGACATTATAATGAAGGAGATATGTTGGTTTCAATATTTGCAAAATAGTGCAGATTTTTAAATACGCCGTCAATGGCAATATCGCAATTAATATGAAAAATCTGGCAACGTAGTTCTTAATAAAATGACCATAAAATCCTCATACGATGTCCAAATTCGACAATTCTTTTTGCTACGGGTTCAAATTACGGTACAGATCTAATGCTCCAATTAAACAAGAAATCGGAGCTCATTTGTTCAATGTGATATCATTTATGCTTGAAGAAATAACGTCGAAACATAAGAAAAATGAGCGCAACACAACCCGAACCTATCTGAAGCTCACCCGAGGACCTCGGGACCTCAACCAATAATTCCAACAAGTCATATACCATTACCCGAACCTACTCGAACCTCTGAAATACCCAAAACAACACCAAAACACCAAATCAACCTCGGATTCAAGCCTAAGAACTTCTAAACTTCCAAAATTCACCAATGACGCCGAGACCTATCAAACCACGTCCGAATGACCTCAAATTTTGCACACACGTCACTAATGACACTACCAACCTATTCCAAATTTCAAAATTATATTATGATCTCGATACCTAATTTTCCACTGCCGATCAAAATAGCCAAATTTTCTACTTTCACCAATTCAAGTCTACTTCTACCATGGACCTCCAAATTACATTCCGGACACACTCCTATGTCTAAAATCACCCACGAATAACTGAATCATAAAAATCCAAATCCAAATTCGGTTACTCATAAGTCAACTTCTGGTTGACTTTTCTAACTTAGGTTTCTAACAAAGAGACTAAGTGTCTCATTTCACTCCAAGACTACTCCGCACCCAAGCCTATAACCTCGATAAAACTCAACGCAGCGGAAAAATACATAAAGAAGCATAAATGGGGGAAACGGGGCTATAACTCTTAGAACGACAGGCCGGGTCATTACATAACGAGCTAGCCGAGGAAAGCTTGAAAAAGGAACCACCAAACTAAGACAAAAAGGCGTGGAAGTGCAGAAGTGATTTGGGAGGAAAAGAAAAAGAGAAATACTTCGCTCGTTCACTCTCGGGTGCACACAAGAGAGTGAACGATCTAACCTGAAAAGTTTGTTCCAAAGTTGGCTTGTATTATTTTTCCCCATATTAACCCTATCCCATATAAATAGTCTTTAAATTCGTCCTAAAGGGGTGATTTTGACCTAAGGAGGGGATTCAACCGAAGAAGGCAAGAACATGCAAGGAGCAAGGTGGAGATTCTTCTACGAGTTTTTACTTTCTTCTTCCTATTTTCATTATTGGTTATGACTTTTAGAATTGTAGTTCTTCCTATTTATTATGTACTGCTTGAAAAAGAGTACATATTTAGGTGGTTGTTGAACAAAATTACTCCTAACGCATATGATAGATCAATACGACGGTTTTAAAAGTGAGATTAGAGATAATGAAGCTTTGACATGATCATAGTGAGCGGTGAAAAAGTGCGAGCTAGCGTAATTGGAGAGAATATAACTAGTACATTATTGTAGTTGCTCGAGAAAGAATTACTTTAAGTCGAGTGCTCACGATCAGTCGAGAATAATTAGGAGAAATTATATAATACATAGTGGGAACGATTTCGACAGTTGAGAAATCATAACTCTACACCTCCTTACTTTTGTCTCCAACCCTTAGTATATTTAGTTGTAAATTCACTCCTTTATTTGTTAATTAATTAGTTAGACATTTGAATCTTTATATTTATAACAAAGGAATTGTTCGAGCTTATCTTTTGGCGATACTGAATAGTTGTAGCCAAACCTTAGTTCTCTGTGTGATTCGACTCCAGACTTTTAGAACCGATTATATTTGCTACGACCGCTTATCCCTTTTAGGATTAGAGTTGGGTGTGATCATATTTTGGCGCTGTTGCGGGGGAACTAACTGTGTAGTTGTAGTTGCATAAATTTCTAAGTTTCAACTTTGAACTATTATTTTAATTTTCTCTTTTTCTTACAAATTTATTTTAGTCATCTTTTTGATTTGAGAAACATGACATCCTGGAATTATTAGAGTTTCAGTGTTGGTCGTTGTACTTTTGATCCTTATACATATTGCAATGGAAACCACTCTTGGCAAATTATCAAAATGTTCCTGAAAGTGAGTTATGCGCACCTACCCTATCTTAATTAATGTGTGTGTTGTGCGTGGTGGTCAAGATGGTCACTTTCATGATTGTGTTTATATTTATTTTCCTCCCCCAACCCCTTACTATGATGGTTCTACCTTTTCTTGTAAAGTTACTAGGAGCAAAGAACCCAGTGATAATGACCTGAGAGAGATCAAGGATATGCTAAGGTACCTTATAGGATAATGAGACACAACCTTTAAATACATAGGCACGAGACAACTATTCGCAATTTGGAGTTTCTACTGAGTCAACTAGTTGAAGCTTTTAAGGCTCAACAAGTTAATATTATGGATAGTAACCAGGAGTAGTGTGCATTATAAACAAAAATTGAGGTGCCAATAGAGGGGTCCAGAGTATAACATCAATATACTAACCAACTAGAATTTGATGATGTCAATGTTTAAGAAGTGATTTTCAAGTTAGGAAAGGACATTGAGGATACAAATTTAGTTTATTCTAGTGTAATTTTTATCGAGGAGGTTGAAAATCTTGAAATTCATTAATTTGAGCATGTTAGTCCTCATCCCAAACACTTCTAGACATTATGTTCGGATGATGAAATGAGAATTGATCCGTATGAGCATAAAAAGGAGTCAAGGGAAGAGTTATATGAGTCTTATATTTTAAAATATTCAAGGCCGTCTAGGCAAGGTGACACTCCTCGGTCGAGAGCCAAAAGGTGCATGAGAAATTACTTAATTTTTGGCTCACAGGAATTTGTACCGCCAGCTTGAATCAAAACTTTGGGTTCAATTCATAAGCTCGAGGTGGAGTCAGACGCTTGTTTGGAGGCAACCCAACTTTACTGCTTTCATTTTTGTTTAGTTTTTTTTTAAATTATTTTTTGTGTTATTTTTGTAGTATCATTTCTGATTTTTTAGGAGCATGGGGAGAAAAGCTATTGGAAGGATGCAACAACAAGTCATATGGTTAGAACTAAGTGTGGAGTGACCGCACATAGGAAAATACCAAGGAGTATTATGAGTACCTCATGAGCTTCTAGTGCTTCAGCCTTTGGCCTACTAGGGTGTTTCTTTTACCCTCTTCTTATTTATATTGTTTATTGGGGGCAATGCAAAATTTTAAGTATGGGATGGGAGAAGACTGTTTGGGTGATTTCTTGTGCTATGTTACGTATGTTAAGAAAGTACATAAAAAAATAATTTGGTAGAAATAATCCCTCCTGATTTTTCTTATGGCCACTGTTCTTTTCCAAGGGATGACTCTTTGAACCAGGTTGTTTTTTCTTAGTTAGAATTTTAAATTTTTTTAGACTTTATCCAAATATATGCTACCCATCACTTAGCCTACATTACAAACTGGAAAGACCTAATTGATCCTATACTTTGCAAGCTTATAGTAGTAGAGACATACACTACGGGCAAGCGTATGGCATGCACATGAATATTTTTGTGAGAGTGAGTGAATTCTTTCGATTCGTAAGTCCTTAAAGTATACTTGAATGAGTATTTGAGTGTGTGGAATAATTTCTCTCATTTATTATGGTAAGAGTACATGATTTACAAAGGATTGGTAAAGTCCAGGCATTTTGAGTTGACACAAGATGTGAGTCATAGTAGGGAATGTATTGGACTCATCTTTTGAGGTTAGGATGTTAGAAGAAGTCGCAAAAATATTTTAAATAGTCTTGGTATGAGTCTAATTTTTAAGAAAGATGTCAATAGTTATTATGTTGGATTCTAAGTGTTGGTATAAACCATTGTCATTGGTGTGATGTTTAAGTAATATTTGTTGAAATGTGTTTCTTGCGATTGTGCTTAATGTTGAAAGTTGCTCGAGGACGAGCATGATTTTAAGTGTGGGGTGTTTATAAACAACTAAAAATGCATTATTTTTTGTATACTTTCATCTCATAACTTGTGTGGTTGCGGGAGGTTACATGATTTTTTATAGTGAATTATGCTCAATACGTGCATTCTTATGTGTAGGAGAAAGTTGGACGAAAGGTGAGCAAAAGAAGTTGATTTGGGACCAAAAGACAAAAGAAGAACTTTGATCGTTCATTCTCGCATGCACACGAGAGAGTGAACAAGCTAGCTGAGGAAAGCTTGAAGAAAAAAACAGCAAAGTAAGATAAAAATGTGTGGAAGTCGCACAACTGATTTGGGAGGAAAAGAAAAAGAGAAATACTTCGCTCGTTCACTCTCGCGTGCGCGCAAGAGAGTGAACGAGCTAACCTGAAAAGTTTGTTCCAATGTTGGATTGTATTATGTCGCCCCATGCTAACCCTATCCCATATAATAGTCTTTATATTCGACCTAAAGGGGGGATTTTGACCTAAGGAGGGGATTCGACTGAAGGAGGCAAGAACACGCAAGGAGAAAGGCAGAGAGTATTCTACGAGTTTTTCACTTTCTTCTTCCTATTTCCATTATTTGTTATTAATTTTAGTATTGTAGTTTTACATACATTTATGAGTAGCTAATTCTGTTATCTAGGTTTTTGATGAAACCTTTTATAGGATGAATTCTTGATATGTTTTGATATAATTGAGTCTCTGCTCTCAATTAACAGTGTCTATTTACTATGTATTGCTTGAAAAAGAGTACATATTTAGGTGGTTATTGCAACGTCACTCCTAACGTATATGGGAGATCAATACGACGGGTTGAAAAGTGAGATTAGAGATAATGAAGCTTTGACGTAATCATAGTGAGCGGTAAAAAAAGTGCTAGCTAGATCAATTCGAGAGAATATGACTAATACATTATTGTAGTTGCTTGAGAGAGAATTACTATAAGTCAAGTGCTCACGATCAATAGAGAATAATTAGGCGAAATTATAGAATACGTAGCGGGATAGATTTCGACAATTGAGAAATCATAACTCTACACCTCCTTAATTTTTTCTCCAACCCTTATTATATTTAGTTGTTAATTTACTCCTTTATTTGTTAGTTAATTAGTTAGACATAAGAATCTTTATATTTATAACAACGGAATTGTTCGAGCTTGTCTTCTTGGTGATACTGAAAAACTGTAGCCAAATATGTGATTCGACTCCGGACTTTTAGACCGGATTATATTTGCAGCGACCACTTATCCTTCTTAGGACTAGAGTTGGGTGTGATCGGATTTTGGTGTCATCACCGGGGAACTAACTGTGTAGCTGTAATTGTATATATTGCTAACTTTCAAGTTTGAACTACTATTTTATTTTGCTCTTTTTTGAAAATTTACTTTAGTCTAGTTTTTTATTTGAAGTGGGACTTTAGGTGTTGATTTTCTACTTTTGATCCTTATACATACTGCGATGGAAACCACCCCTGGAAAATTATCAAAATGTTCTTGAAAGTGAGTTATGAGCACCAACTCAATCTTATTTATGGAATGTGTGTGCTGTGTGTCGTGGTCAAGATGGTCACTTTCATGATGGCGCTTATATTTCTTATCCTCCCCCAACCCCTTACTATGATGTTTGTACCTTTTTGTGTGAAGTTAATAGGAGCAAAGAACCCGACGATAATGCCCTAAAATAAATCAAGGATATGCTAATGTACCTTGTGGGAAATAATGATGAGACACAACTGCAGATACATAGGCAAGAGACAACTCTTCAGAACTTAGAGGATCAAGTGAGTCAACTAGTTGAAGCTTTTAATGCTCAACAAGTTAATATTATGGATAGTAACCATGAGAAATGTGCATTGAAGAAATAAATTGAGGTGCGAATGAAGGGGTCCAGAGTAGAACACCAACACTCTAACCAACTAGAATTTGATGATGTCAATGTTAAAGAAGTGATACTAGAGTAAGACAAGGACATTGAGGATACAAATTTTGTTGATTCTAGTGTAATTTTTATTGAGGAGGTTGAAAATCTGGAAGTTCAGGTAATTGAGCGTGTCGTTCCTCAGTCCAAACACTTCTCTATATTATGTTCGATGAGATGACAATTGATCCTTATGAGCATAAAAATGAGTCAATGGAAGATGTAGATGAGCCTTATATTTTATAATATTCAAGGCCGTCTAGGCAAGGTGACACTCCTCGGTCGAGAGCCAAAAGGTGCATGAGAAATTACGTAATTTTTGGCTAACAATAATTTGTACCACCCCAGGAGTATAATCATAAGCTTGAATCAAAATTTGGCGCTCAATTCATAAACTCGAGGCGGAGGCAGAAAATGGTTCACATCGTGTCGCGACGTTAAATCAGGCACTTGTTTGGAGGCAACCCAACTTTACTGATTTCATTTATGTTTATTTTTTAAAATTATTTTTTATGTCATTTTTGTAGTATCATTTTTTTATTTTTAGGAGCATGGGAAGCAACGCCATTGGAAGGATGCAACAACAAGTCAGATGGTTAGAACTAAGTGTGGGGTGCCCGCACATTGGAAAATACCAGGGAGAAGTCTGAGTACCCCATGAGCTGCTAGTGCTTCGGCCTTTGGCCTACTAGGGAGTTTCTTTTACCCTCTTATTATTTATATTGTGTATTTGGGAAAATATACAATTTTAAGTGTGAGATGCGAGAAGATTTTCTGGGTGATTTCTTGTGCTATGTTAAGTATGTTAAAAAAATATATACAAAAAAATAATTAGGTAGAAATAATCCCTCTTGGTTTTTCTTATGGCCACTGTTCTTTTCCAACGGATGACTCTTTGAACAATGTACTTTCTTTTTTAGGTCGAATTATCAAAACAATTAGACTTTTTTTGATGATGGATTTCTTAGATAATTTTCTTGAGGGAGCAAAGTCTAAAGAAAAAAAAGATTTTTGTTTTCTTTTTTAGAAATGACAATAAAATGAGAAAAACTAGAGTATCTATGCTTTTGGGCTTGTTTTATGACGGGACGTAGAGCTGTAACATTTGAGCTGATTATCTTTTTTGTGTTCTATGTACACACATGCCTTGAGAATTTATATTAATTTCCTTTGACGCTTAAGTTCATTTGTTGATTCATGTGATTACTTTCAATGTGTTGAGTTAATATGATGACTATGTTTAGTTGTTTAACTTGAGTATCGGGTCTGAACCTTCCAGAGTGAATCATGTGCATTGTATAATGTGAGGCTTGATTACATTCTGTGCTATCCTATTTTAGTCTAGAACTTGCCTTGTGTGTTAGTCGAAGAAAAAAAAAAGCTTTGTCAGTCTTGAAGATGATGTAGGCGCTTCTTTGATTGTCCATTAAGCTAGTATACCACCATAAAATTATCCTTAGACAGCTCATTTTAGCCTATAAACCATTTATTGTGCTTTACTGTTGTTTTATGACTTATCAGGGTAGTTGGTTCGGGTCCGGAAGAAATTTGGAATGAATTGAGACAATTAGTCTCGCAATTGAAAGCTTAAGTTGGAAAAGTTTGACTTAAGTGTGAACGACCCCGAATTTGAGTTTTGATGGTTCTATTAGCTCCATTGAGTGATCTTGGGCTTAGGAGCGTGTCCGCATTGCGATTTAGAGGTCGGTAGTAGAATTAGGCTTGCCATGGAGAACGTTGGAATTTTGGAAGTTTGACCGGGGGGGGGGGGGGGGGGGGGGGGGNGGGGTGAACTTTTTGATATCAAGGCCAGATTATGATTCCCGAAGTTGGAGTAGGACCGTAGTGTAATTTTTTAATTGTGTGAAAAATTTGAGGTCAATCGGACGTGGTTTGATAGGTTTCAGTGTTGTTTATAAAATTTGGAAGTTTCAAAGTTCATTAGGCTTGAATGGGGATGTGATTCATGTTTTTGATGTTGTTTGAGGTGATTTGAAGGTTCAACTAAATTTGTATGAGGTTTTAAGACATGTTGGTATGTTTGGTCGAGGTCCAGGGGGTCTGGAGTTGATTTCAGGTGATTAACGGATTGACTTTTGAAGTTGTAAGGCTATTGAAGAATTTCCACTTATGGTGTAATCGCACATGTGGAGTGGGGACCACAGGTGCGAGCCCGAAGAAGCGGGAAAGGAGTCACATAAACAACCAAGGAAGAGATGAGCAGAGGTTGCAGGTGCGAAGATTCCCCCGCACCAGCGTGGCCGCATAAGCGGGGAGATTGGGTGCAAATGTGGTAAGGCGCGCATGTGTGATGGAATGTTCCACATGTGCGGTTGCGCAGATGTGGGTAATGCGTCGCAGAAGTGGAGGCAGCTAGGTTAAGTGAATTTCGCATAAGGGGCATTTCCACCACAAAAGCGGGACCGCAAATGCGGTTTGACTGGGCAGAACATATAAAAGCAATGGTTCACGATTTTGGCTTCATTTTAACATTTTGAGCTTGAATTTTGGAGGATTTTGAGAGGATTTTCAAGAGGATACTTGAGGTAAGCTCCTTGTGCCCATTTTTCTTCAATAATTATGTTTCCCCACTGATTTCCCACCTAGTTGCTATGTTCTTTAGATGAAATTTGGGGGCTTGAGGATAAGGATTTGGAGAGTTAATTTTGGGGTTTGAATGACCATTTGATGTCGGATTTTCATAAACTTTGTATAGTTAGACTCGTGAGTGAATGGGTCTTCGGGTTTTGTGACTTTTGTCGGATTTTGGGATATGGGCCTGGGGGCCAGGTTTGAGCCGATTTTAGATTTTGAGCTATAAATTTCGTAATTTCTTGTAGAATTGAATCCTTTAGCCCGTATTGATTGTATTGTATTTCTTGTGGCTATATACGAGAGATTTGGAGGCCGATTCGCGAGGCAAAGGCATATTGGAGTAGAGTTTTTCACAGATTAACGTAAGTAACACTTTTATATCTTGTCTTGAGGGTATGAACCCCTAGATTTTGAGTTATGTGACTTGTTTGAAGGTGACGCACATGCTAGGTTACGGGCGTGTGGGCGTGCACCATGGGAACTGGGACTTGGTCCATTCCGTGGAACTGTAAAGTTGAATAACCTGTTGTTAACTATATGCTATCCCTGTATTATAGAAATTTTAGTACAAATCATGTTAGAAATCATGCTTAGGATATGTGATGACACAGTTGAGATCCGCAGAGGTCGTGTACTTGTTGAATTACTTGCTAATTGATGCCTTGTACTCAATCGCAATTTTACTTGCATATCATATCTCAGTCTCTTCTTGTTTCTTGTTGATACATTATATTATATTTATGAGAGCCCAAGAGAATGGAGAGGTTGGTGACTGAGTTAGGGCCCGAGTGTCGAGCTGTGAGCTATATATCTATATATGGAATAGATTTCACGCTACAACGGGCCTAAGGGCTATATGTTTATGGGTGTGACATGCACC
>ML310449.1:29813-56776 GCA_005239505.1 Nicotiana paniculata
TATATATATATATATATATATATATATATATATATATATATGGATCGGGTTGCACGCCGCAACGAGCTTTATGGCTATTTATCTAATATGGGATCGGGATGCATGCCACAAAAATATAGTGCTTGGGCTGAAGGAGCCCCTCCGGAGTCTGTACACCCCCAGTGAGCGCAAGTACCTATTGAGTGTGAGTGTTGAGGGCTGAGAGCCGAGTGATGAACTATTGAGAAAGATTGAGTAACTGTTGGCCTGAGAGGTGGTATTTGCTTTCATTGTTGTTGCACATAGCTGTTATATGTCGTTATTTTGAAACTTATGAGGGATATTATATCCAGATTTTACTTGAACTTAGCATGTAGAGATTATTTGACTTAAATTGCCGAATTTGAAAGCAGGTCTACTTTATTGTTGAGATTACTAAAAATGAACTATAACTACAGATGTCGTCACTATCTTTCAGTTCCTTATTTATTGTTGTTACTTATTCAGTTGGTTGTATTCACGGTACACCCTGCACTTCGTGTGCAAATCCCGGTGTTGTCGGACAAGGTGGGCATTGATATCGGGCACGGTCGATCTTTCGAGATTACAAGGTAGCTGCCCGATGTTCGCAGTCCTTGTTTCTCCTTCATTATCTTTTTCTTATTTGTATTTGATCCAGAATTTTGTAGACATTTATTTTCTAGACTAGTGATGTATAGATGCTCATGAGCTCAGTAACACCCTGATTTGGGAGTTATTTTCCGCACTTGTGTTTGGGTTTTTACTCTGTTTTATGAAAGCTTGAGTTGTTTAAAATTTCTGGATTCATTTTCTGTTAAATGTTGGTAGTATTTTAGAAATGTGGGTTTGCCTAGTACTATGATATGCTCTATCACGACATGTTAGGATTTGGGTCATGATAAGTTGGTATCAGAGCCTAGGTTACATACGTCTCACGAGTCATGAGCAGGTTTAGTAGAGTCTTGCGGATCGGTACAAAGACATTTGTACTTATCTTCAAAAGGCTACCGAACCCTTAGGAAACTTCACATTCTTGAATTCTTGTCGTGCGAATATGTTGATTCTGGTAACTAAACTTCTATTGTTCTATTTTCTCACAGATGGTGAGGACTTGTACTACTGGACAGGATGGACAGCCACCAGTACCACAAGTCAGTGTCGCGAGAGGCTGAGGTCCCGGTAGAGGCTGCGGTATGGGCAAAGATGCAACTCGTACAGTAGCTAGGCAGTACCTGTAGATCCACCTGTTTCCCCAGTTCAGGAGCATGTTCTAGTTTTGGATGAATAGTGGTGCCAGCTCAAGTACCACCCGTCCTATTGTGATTCTAGGCCTTCAGGAGGCCTTAACTTAGATTCTGACCATGTGCACCAATCTTGCTCAACCAGTCTCTGTTTCGCCCGTAGTAGCCACTTCTCAGGCCGGGGCAGCTACTCAAACTCCTACCGCCCGCACACACGGAGTAGGTGATGCAGGGACTCCAGACACTGGGGGCACTACCACCCAACGGGTTTCGGCTGCTCAGGACCATGTGGTTCCTGTTATTTCTGATGATAAGCATCGGAGATTGGAGAGGTTTGGGAGACTTTAGCCTCTATCTTTCAGTGGTATAGAGGCAGAGGATGCCCAGGGCTTCTTGGACAAGTGGTAGAGGATTCTCCGTACAACAGGTACTCTGAGTCCAGCAGGGTCCCCTTCACTACTTTTCAGTTCTCTGGGGATGCGTTTAGTTGGAGGTAGGCTTATGAGAGGCGTAGGCCGGTCGTCACAACACCATTTACATGGCATGATTTCTCCGTTCTCTTCCTAGAGAATTTCATGCCTCAGTATCATAGAGATGAGTTGCGCAGGCAGTTTGAGCAACTTCATCAGGATGATATGTCTATGACACAGTACATAGATGTGGTTTTTTGAGTTGGCCCATCATGCAGTCTGGTTGGTTCCCACTGATAGGGAGAGGATTATAAGGTTAATTGATGGCCTCAGATATCAATTGTAGTTTCTTATGACTAAAGAGAGGGTGTCTGGTTCTACTTTTGATGAGGTTATTGATATTGCTCGGTAGATAGAGATGGTCCGCAGCCAGGAGTGGGTTTAGGGGAGGCCCAGAGGCCTCTTGGACAGGGTTGATTCATCGATGTTCTTTTTGGGGGTCAATTCCAACACGGTAGGGGTCATCCCTATAGGCATGCTCAGACAGCTCTTCCAGTTCACTGTGGTGCATCTCCGGTAATGGTTCTTACAAGTCTCATTAGAGCCAGTCATCTCCCAGTTCTCTTTCAGCTCAGAGTTCGTCCCGTGCTCCATCGGTTTAGGGCTCATCTGTGCCAAGTCCTTCTACTTGTTATCCCAATGCTCGGGGCTCCCTTCAAACCCCACCACCAGCACCGGGGAATTATATAAGTGTGGAGAGTTTGGCCATATAGGGAGATATTATCCCTGCCTTACGGAAGGTCCGGATCCGCAAAAGAGCCTGACTACGACTTCAGCACCAGTTACTTCACCACCCGCTCAGCCAACTTAGGGTGGGGCCTAGTCAACTAGAGGCCGCCCTAGACGGGGAGGCCGATCAGGTGGTTGTTAGGCCCGATTCTATGCATTCCCTGCCAGACCAGATGTTATTGCTTCACACATGGTGATCACATGTATTTTCCCAGTATGTCACCGAGATACTTCTATATTATTTAATCCCGGTTCCACCTATTCATATGTATCATCATATTTTTCTCATTATATAGATATGCCCCATCAGTCTTTAGATTCAACTGTTCATGTATCTATGCCGGTAGGTGATACAATTGTTGTGGATCGTGTATATCGGTCGTGTGTAGTGACTATTGGGGGATTGGAGACTAGAGTTGATCTCTTGCTGCTTAGTATGGTCGATTTTGACGTAATATTGGGTATGGATTGGTTGTCTCCATGTCATGTTATTTTGGATTGTCACACTATGACTGTGACGTTGGGGATGTTGGGGTTACCATGAATTGAGTGGCGAGGTTCTATAGACTATGTTCCCAATAAAGTGATTTCATATTTGAAGGCCCATGTGATGGTTAGGAAGGGTTGTTTATCTTATTTGGCCTTTGTGAGGGAGGTTGGTGCTGATACCCCTACTATTGATTCTGTTCCGGTGGTACAAGATTTTTCAGATGTGTTTCCTGTAGACCCATCAGGCATGCAGCCCGACAACGACATTGACTTTGGTATTGATTTGGTGTCGGTCACTCAACCCATTTTTATCCTCCGTACCGTATGGTATCAGCTGAGTTGAAGGAGTTGAAGGAGTTGAAGGAGTTGAAGGAGCAACTTCAAGAACTCCTTGACAAGGGGTTTATTAGGCCCAACCTGTCACCTTGGAGTGTACCAGTTCTATTTTTGAAGAAAACAGATGGTACTATGAGAATATGTATTGATTATAGGCAGTTGAACAAATTCACAATCAAGAACAAGTATCCTTTGCCGCATATTAGTGATCTATTTGACCAGCTTCAGGGAGTGAGGGTGGTTTCTAAGATTGATTTGAGGTCTGGGTTTCACCAGCTGAAGATCAGGAATCAGATATTCTAAAGACAACTTTCAGGACCCGTTATGGTCATTATGAGTTCCTCGTGATGTATTTTTGGCTGACAAATGCCCCATCAACGTTCATGCATCTGATGAATATGGTATTTCAGCATCTCGACTCGTTTGTCATTGTGTTCATTGATGATACCTTGGTGTACTCTCGTAGCCAAGAGGAGCATGCCGAACATTTGAGAATTGTGTTGCAGCGGTTGAGGGAGGAGAAAATGGATGCCATGTTTTCCAAGTGTGAGTTTTGGCTCAGTTAAGTGGCATTCTTAGGGAACGTTTTGTCTAGTGAGGGTATTTAGGTGGATCTGAAGAAGATAGAGGTGGTTCAAAGTTGGCCTAGATCGTCCTCAGCTACGGAGATTTGGATCTTCCTCGGAGCACCCAACACTTGTTCAACTATAAGGATCTCAATTTGAGGTAACGGAGATGGTTGGAGCTGCTAAAGGGCTATGACATCACTATTCAGTATCATCCAGGGAAGGTCAATGTGGTGGGTGATGCCTTGAGTAGGAAGGCGATGATTATGGGTAGTCTTGCTTTCCTTCTCGTTGGAATGAAACCTTTTCCAGTTGGTGTTCAGGCTTTGGCCAACCAGTTCGTGGAGGAGGATGAAGAAGGACATAGTGGGGTTTGTAGCTTCGTGCCTTAACTGTCAGCAGGTGAAATATGAGCATCAGAGGCCAGGTTGAGGAAGGAGAAAATGCATGCCATGTTTTCCAAGTGTGAACTTTGGCTCAGTTCAATGGCATTGTTAGGGCACGTGGTGTCCAGTGAGGGTATTCAGGTGGATCTAAAAAAGATAGAGGTGGTTCAGAGTTGCCCTAGATCATCCTCTGCTACAAAGATTTGGAGCATTCTCGGAGCCTCCATCACTTGTTCAAATAGAAGGATCTTAATTTGAGGCAGCGGAGATGGTTGGAGCTGCTAAAGGACTATGACATCACTATTTAGTATCATCCAGGGAATGCCATTGTGGTGGATGATGCCTTGAGTAGGAAGGCGGTGAGTATGGGTAGTCTTGCTTTCCTTCCCGTTGGAGAGAGACCTCTTGTAGTTGGTGTTCAGGCTTTGGCCAACCGGTTCGTGAGATTGGATATTTTGGAGCCTAGTCAGGTTCTATATTGTGTGGTTTCTCAGTCTTCCTTATTTGATTGCATCAGAGAGTCCCACTATGATGATCCTCATTTGCTTGTCCTCAGGGATAGAGTTTAGCACGGTGATACCAGGGATGTGATTATTGGGGATGATGGGTTGTTGAGGATGCGAAGTCGGATTTGTGTGCCCAACGTGGATGTGCTACGTGACTTGATTCTTGAGGAGGCCCATAGTTTGTGGTATTCCATTCATCCGGTGCCGCGAAGATGTATCAGGACTTGAGGCAGCACTATTGGTGGAGGAGGATGAAGAAGGACATAGTGGGGTTTGTAGCTTCGTGCCTTAACTGTCAGAAGGTGAAATATGAGCATCAGAGGCCAGGTTGAGGAAGGATAAAATGCATGCCATGTTTTCCAAGTGTGAACTTTGGCTCAGTTCAGTGGCATTGTTAGGGTACGTGGTGTTTAGTGAGGGTATTCAGGTGGATCTGAAAAATATAGAGGTGGTTCAGAGTTGCCCCAGATCATCCTCTGCTACAAAGATTTGGAGCTTTCTCGGATCCTCCATCACTTGTTCAAATGGAAGGATCTTAATTTGAGGTAGCGGAGATGGTTGGAGCTGCTAAAGGACTATGAAATCACTATTTAGTATCATCCATGGAAGGCCATTGTGGTAGATGATGCCTTGAGTAGGAAGGCGGTGAGTATGGGTAGTCTTGCTTTCCTTCTCGTTGGAGAGAAACCTCTTGTAGTTGGTGTTCATGCTTTGGCCAACCGGTTCATGAGATTGGATATTTTGGAGCCCAGTCAGATTCTAGCTTGTGTGGTTTCTCGGTCTTCCATATTTGATCGCATCAGAGAGTGCCAGTATGATGATCCTCATTTGCTTGTCCTCAAGGATAGGGTTCAGCATTGTGATGCCAAGGATGCGACTGTATACGGCTAAAATCAGTGAGCCCAATTTTATGATCATTACTGAACATAGAAGGATCGAAGCAGTTCGAGTTTTGGCATCGAGGAGGCATGTCGAGGATTCTCGACCTCGAGGCGGTGTAAATCGAAGACTATCACTAAAAAGCGGGAAACTCCCAAAAGGCACGTGGTTAAAGCTAACCAAGTCCGCAAAAGTAGTACAAGCCCGTACCGTGGCATTAAATGGTTGTAATAGCCATTTTTCTTTGTAATAATTACACATGTACTATGTTGGGATTCTCCCTCCTATATAAAGGGGACCCTTGTCATTTTGTAACACAAGTGATATTCACTACAAGAACAAGAACATTCTCTGCTCTCTAACTCAAACATTCTCTACAATTGTTCCATTGATTTATTGTTTTATTTAAGTGTGTTCATTAATTTCTCATTATTGACCATAGGGAGACCATCTTCGAGGCCTTCAATATTGTTATACCTTCTTCGACCGCCTTCAGTCAAAATCTCGAGCTCGACCACGAGGCCCTATTCTCGACCAGCTCGAGACCCCGTCTCTTAACTGCTTGGTTTGCACGATTCCATTATACGTTGTTCTTATCTTATTTTCTTAACTCTTACTTAGCATCTATTGCCTAAAAACTAGTATTAAAATAGATCACATATTTTTAGAACCACGAAATCAAATATAATTGTAATTACCATTTTCACAGCAAACAGTTTGGCGCCCATCGTGGGGCCAAACATAATAATAATTGTTTTAGTACTGGTTTTCGAAAAACACAAGTTATTATTTACACTTTTTCTTGTCCAAGAATCTTTAATTTCAGGTCATAAAATTTCTAACTCAGTGAAAGCACATGAAAACAACGGTCCTGAGGATCATGGAGAGAACGACGTAGCTACTTCAGGTGCCGGTTTACCACTACAAAACCCTGAAGGGGCACCAGTGCGAATCCCCGTCGATGAAGGCTCACGTTATGCTCAACATGTCGATGTAAGCTCTCATACAGATGGAAGTGTGTGCGAAGGAGACCAGCGTGAAGCACAGGGAGCCCCTGCTCAAAAGGAAAGAGAAGTTAGTCTTCATGTCATTTTTGAGATGTTGCAAGCACAACAAGTGGCTATTGCTCACCTACAAAGCCATCAGAGAACCCCAAGAACAACACTACCAGAAACGACTTCTCGAATCAAACATGCACTAGAAACGTCGAGCAATAATGGGTCAGCAGCCGACCCCGCTATTATGAAGATGCTCGAGGACCTCACAAAGAGGATTGAATCGGGAAAAAAGAAGATAGAAGCTAACGAGAAAAAAATGGAGACCTATAACTCGAGGGTCGATCAGATCCCGGGTGCACCCTCGATTATGAAGGGTGTATATTCAAAAATGTTCATGCAAAAGCCATTCCCATCAAGTGCGGCTCTGAAGCCCATCCCGAAGAAATTCAGAATGCCCGATCTCTCGAAGTACAACGGGACCTCGGACCCCAATGAGCACATTAATGCTTACACTTGTGCTGTGAAAGGGAACGACCTAAAAGATGACGAGATTGAATCTGTCTTATTAATATTTTTTGGAGAAACATTGTCAAAAGGGGCCATGATGTGGTATCATAAACTGCCCCCGAACTCGATAGATTTGTTTGCCATGATGGCAGACTATTTTGTGAAGGCACATGCTGGTGCCGTCAAGGTCGCTACAAGGAAGTCTGATGTCTTCAAAATAAAACAGAGAGAGAATGATATGTTAAGGGAGTTCGTATCCCGCTTCCAATTGGAACGGATGGAATTACCACCGGTCTCTGATGATTGGGCAGTACAAGCTTTCGCTCAGGGCTTGAATGAATGAAGCTCGATAGCTTCAAAGTAGTTGAAGCAAAACTTAATCGAGTATCCCGACGTAGTTTGGGCGGATGTACACAACAGGTATCAGTCAAAGATCAGAGTCGAGGATGACCAGTTGGAAGCCCCCTCGGGCTCGGTGTATCCCAGCAGGCTCTTAACAAAGGAATCGAGGCTCCCAAAAAGAGAGTCGAGGCCAAGCAAAGAAAGGTATCAACCATATATAGAAACTCAGAGAAATATCCCGAGGCGTAACGTACCTCGAAGTGACCAAAGGATAGGTCGAGGCCAGAATGCTCAAGGACTCTTGAACAAAGAGAGGTTCGACAGGTGCACCCCGACTATTTGAATATAAATTCAACATCGATGTTTCAGACATCGTATTGGCCATAGGTAAAATCAAGGACACCAGGTGGCCAAGACCTGTAATATCAGATCCTTCGCAAAGGAACCCTAACTTGATATGTGAATATCACGATACCCACAGTCATAGGACCGAGGATTGTAGACAGCGTCGAGAAGAGGTAGCCCGACTTATTAGCAATGGGCACCTTTGAGAGTTCCTCAGTGACCGAGCTAAAAACCAATTTTGGGAAAGAGAGGCGAGCAAGAGAAATGAAACAGAAGAACCACATCACGTCATACACATGATTATTGGAAGAATCGATGTCCCTTAGGGACCCATTTTCAAGCAAACAAAAGTATCCATCACAAGGGAAAAAAAACTCGGAGCTACATACCTGAAGATGCTCTTTCATTCAGCGAAGAGGACATCGAGACCTTATCTCAACCTCATAATGACACATTGGTAATTTATTTTATTTTGAATAAACTTCAGGTTAAACGTGTGCTCGTGGATCCAGGTAATTCGGCCAACATAATCAGGTCGAAGGTTGTAGAGAAACTCGGATTGCTCGACCAGATCATACCCGCCTCCCGTGTCCTCAATGGATTCAACATGGTGGACGAAAGGGGAAATCATCCTCCCATCCAGCGTTGCCGGTACAATTCAAAATACCAAGTGTCATGTCATCGAAGGTGACATGAGATAAAATGCATTGCTCAGAAGGCCATGGATTCACAGTATGAGGGCGGTGATGTCAACCCTTCATCAAATGAAGAAGTTTTCTATGAAGGATGGAGTAAAAACAGTGTATGGAGAGCAGCACGCAGCAAAAGAAATGCTCGCAGTACACGATGTGGCACTGACGCCGACACCTTCTACATCGAAGAAGCGAAAAAACAAGCAGGTAACCGAGTAGCAATCACAAACTGCATTCTCGGACGAATGAATAAAGGATCGTGCTGCGTCCTCAGAAAGAGTAACTGAAGCGTATCGAGGCTTGAACGCCACCACAGTTAAGGTACAATCCTCTCCCTCTTTCCTTCAAATTTTACACTAACCTATGTGCAGGTGTTCGATTGAAAGGAATCGAAGCACCCTCCAGCTCGAAGGCCTTCGGTTTTAAAGCATGCATTGTGCTCTTTTTCCCTCACGTCGGATTTTATCCCAAATGGGTTTTACCGATGAGGTTTTTAACGAGGGAACATCCATATTCTACCTAAGGAGAACTCACCAAGTATTCAAGGCTTCTCTTTGATCAACCTCAAATACTCAGGGGCATACCCAGAGAGATCACCTTCTCAAAGAAACTAAATACGACAAAGAAGGTCTCGACAGGAGAACGATGTACAGGACCAAACGGTCGAATAAACCGTGTCCACATAGAATAATCGAACCCTCGATGGTGAAAGAATGTATACTTGTACCAAGTAATCGAAGGAGAATTTCTTATCATTAAAAACAATTCGCGGGCCAAAGAAGTTTGCTTTTTTCACAAGAAACGACCCTAGGGCCAGAAACTTCCCGGACACTCAGAAACTGACACTAAAAAACTCGAAGCCATAAGATCTCAGGGATATTATATCCGGATTTTACTTGAACCTGGCATGTTTAAATTGATTTGACTTAAATTGCCGAATTTGAAAGTAGGTCTACTTTCTTGTTGAGATTACTGAAAATGAACTTTAACTGTGTAGCTCGTCACTATCTTTCAGTTCCTTATTTAATATTGTTACTTACTGAGTTTGTTGTACTCACGCTACACCCTACATTTCGTGTGAAAATCCAGATGTTTCCGGACACGGTGGGCATTGATATCATGCACGGTCGATCTTTAGATATTACGAGGTAGCTGCCCGGCGTTCATAGTCTTTGTTTCTCCTTCTTTGTATTTTCTTATTTGTATTTGATCTAGACATTCATAGACATTTCTTTTCTAGACTGGTGGTGTATATATGCTCATGAGCTCAATGACACCCTGATTTGGGAGTTATTTTCCGCACTTGTGTTTGGGTTTTTACCCTATTTTATGAAAGCTTTAGTTATTTAAAATTTCTAGATTTATATTTTGTTAAATGGCGATAGTATTTTGGAATATCGGCTTGTCTAAAGGCAGTGACCTGAAAGACGAATAGATTGAATCTGTTATATTGAAAAAATTCGGAGAAACACTATCCAAAGGGGCCATGATGTGGTATCATAACCTGCCCCTGAACTCGATATACTCATTTGCCATGATGGCAGACTCCTTTGTAAAAGCACATGTTGGTTCCATCAAGGTCACTACAAGAAAATCTGATGTTTTCAAAATCAAGCAAAGGGAGAATGAGATGTTAAGGGAGTTCGTGTCCCGCTTTCAATTGGAATGAATGGAATTATCACTGGTCTCCGACAATTGGGCGGTGCAAGCCTTCACTCAGGGATTGAATGAGCTAAGCTCGATAGCTTTGAAACAGCTGAAGCAGAATTAAATCGAGTACCTTGCTATAGTTTGGGTGTATGTACACAGCAGGTACCAGTCGAAGATCAGGGTCGAGGACGACCAGTTGGAATCCCCCTCGGGCTCGGTGTATCCTAACAGAGTTGTAGCAAAAGAATCGAGGCTTCCAGAAAGAGAGCCAAGGCCAAACAAAGAAAGATATCTGTCACGACCCCAAATTCCTAAACCGGCCGTGATGGCGCCTATCATGGAACTAGGCTAGCCAACCATTTCAGACTATCAATATATATATATATATCATGATTATCCCAAAATTTAGCAAATTTTTAAAATAGCAGAATGAGATGAAACAAAATACACACTTCCCCAAAACTTGGAGTCAACTGTCGTGAGCATCTAAGGCTGAAAAATACAATGTACAAATAGGGACTTGCTACCACAAAAGTCTGAGATACAAAAGCCCAAAAGAAACTATGATCTGAGGGAAGGAAAGGAGGTGAGCTGGGGACGCTGAGCAGCTACCTCAATCCTCGAACAACTCCAAGCTCGTCCGAAAATCAACTAGTGAGATGGTCCGGTACCTGGATCTGCACACAGAGGTGCAGGGAGTAACGTGAGTACGCCAACTCAGTAAGTAATCAATGTAACTAAAAACTTGAGTGTAGTGACGAACAATTAAATCACGTAAAACCATATAATGAATGACAGTTAAAATGAGTAAATCAGGTCAGGAATCTACAGTTCCAAATATTTCATAAAACTCCAGTTTCCATTTAAAAATCTTGTATAAAACATTTATCCAACATTTATTATCAGAGTCTCAGTGTAAAGAAGAGTGTAAACAACATTTTCATAAAATATAAGCCCCTCGGGCACAGTATCACTCATAATAAAGCCTCTCGGGCAAGTCTTTCAGTCACTCGTGACTCCACTATCAGTATCTCATGCTCTCACTTAACACTCGTAGTCAGCAAGTACCAGGAACACACACAAATGCTGCGGCGGGTAGCCTGCTCCACTATATATATATATATATATATATATAGTGGAGCAGGCTACCCGCCGCAGCATTTGTGTGTGTTCCTGGTACTTGNGGTGTGTAGCCCGATCCATATATAACATACATATATTGCTGCGGCGTCCAGCCCAATCTATAAAATAGTCGACTGCGCTCACTGGGGGTGTAAAGGCTCCTGGAGGGTCTCCTCTCCCCAAGTGCTATATCTGCTGCGGCGTGCAGCCCGATCCAATATGCATACTGCTGCGGCATGCAGCCCGATCCGTATATAACATATATTGTTGCGGCGTGCAGCATGATCCATATATATATAATCTATATTGCTGCGGCATGCAGCCCAACCCACATATAATATATCACATATATATTGATGCGTTCTGCATCCCGTCCCATAACTATCCTCGCATACTCGGGACTCGGCCTAACACATATATACTGTTGCGGCGTGCAGCCCGATCTGTAGCTATCCTCACATACTCGGCTCTCGGCCTGACTCAATCACCCTCACAAGGCACTTGGGCAATTTATCTCAACTTACGGGGCTCAGGCCAAAATACTTTTCAGAGTTTTCAAAGGAGTGTGACAACAGTGAAAATAACAACAAGTAGGAAACATGACTGAGTTCATAATTGTTCTAACATGATAGTGGTAGAATAGTGTAGAAGTACCCCTAGGGGTCTAAACAGGTCGGCACAAGGCCCCAAACATGGCTCACATCCCCTAACAAGTATAAAATTCTGAAAGACAGGATGTCGTAAGGTTTCAAATCGAATACGCGGCTTAATAGTCGCTACGAGACGAACCAAGTCACAATCCCTATCGGTGCACGCCGCTACGCTCGTCACCTACCATGTGTGTCACCTCATTTATCAACACAATATCAAATAACGATGTGTCATACCCTCAGGTTTAGAGTTAGAATCGTTACTTACCTCAAAACATCCCAAAAGCTACTCCGCGATGCGCTTGCCCCTCGAATTGGCTCCCAAATGCTCCGAATATAGCTAAAATCAGATAAACATCATCAATATACGCTAACGGGACAAAACCCAATCGAAAGATATAAATTTTTAACACAATTCTCAAAATTCGGCCAAATCCGAGCCCCGAGCCCACATCTCGGAATTCAATAAAATTCACATCACTAGAATCCTCATCCTCCCACGAATCTATACATACCAAAAACTCCACAATCGGACCATAATTTCCCACTCAAATCACCAAAAGAATTTCCAAATTTCCTCCCCATTTTTCCCAAGTTTTTCTACTTAATTCTTGAAATTACAAGCCTAATCCATACAAAATAGCATAGAAACGAGTTTTAAAATCCGGGAACTTACCTCCACTGAAGACCTTCGAATTCCCCCTTCAATTTGCCCTCAAACAAGCTCAACCCGCATGCAACAATGGAAGAATGACAAAATATTCGCGGACGCACCTTTTTATACTGTTCTGCCCAGTTAATCCGCACCTGGGGACAATTATTCGCACATGTGGTCCCAGGTGCGCACCTGCGAAATCACACTAATAGTCCAATTCTCGCACTTGTGATCACTTTTTCCGCACCTGCGGCTTCGCTGGTGCATCCCATTCTTTGCACATGTGGATCCCTTTTGCCTGGCCTATCTTCGCACCTGCACAAGGTCCTTCGCAACTGCGGCCCCCCATCCGCAGGTGCGGCCACACCAGTAGATTTACACCAGCATCTATATGCTGCAAATTTCCTAAGTTCAAACCTCCGCTAACCATCCGAAATCAATCCCGAGCCTCTCGGGGCCCCAACCAAATATACCAACATACCCCATAGCATTATTCAAACTTAGTCGATCCTTCGAAACACCAAAAAAAACAAAAAAACACCAAAATTACATCAAATTCAAACATATAAACTTTAAAACTTCTAAATTTCGCCGATGATGCCGAAACCAACCAAAACACATCTGATTGACCTGAAAATTTGCACACATATCCAAAATGACATTACGAACCTACTCCAACTGTCGAAACTCCATTCCAACCCCTAGCCTATTTTCCACTACATAACGGAAATCGCCAAAAACTAACTTTCGCCAATTCAAGCCTAATTCTACACCGGTCATCAAAACTTCATTCTGAACACACTCCTAAGTCCCAATTAACCTAATGAAGTTATTTGAGCCATAAAATACGCATTGCGAGGTTGTTTACCAATAAGTCAGCTCCCGGTTTGACTTTTCAACTATTAGGCTACTTTAAGAGGCTAAGTGCCTCTATTCTCTCCACGACCACTCCGAAACTAAAGCAACCGACCCAACACAATATAAATAGGCTAAGCAATATATGATAAAGTAGAAATGGGGAAATGGGTTAAATCTCATGAAACGACCGATCGGGTCGTTACAATATCAACCATACGTAGACAATCGGAGAAACATCCCGAGACGGAACGTGCCTCCAAGTGACCCAAGGACCGACCGAGGACAGAATCCTCGGGGAATCGTGAGCAAAGAGGGGTTCGACAGGCATGTAGGGCCAGTAGTGGCACCCCGACTATCTGAATACGACTTCAACATTGATGTTTCAGACATCGTATCGGCCATTAGCAAAATCAAGGAACCAGGTGGCCGAGACCCGTGTTATCAGATCCTTCACAAAGGAAACCCAAATTGATATGCGAATATCACGATACCCACGATCAAAGGACCGAAAATTGCAAAGAGCTTCGAGAAGATGTGGCTCGACTTATTAACTAAGGGTACCTTCGAGAATTCCTCAGCGACCTAGCTAAAAATTAATTTCGGGAAAGAGAGGAAAACAAGAAAAATGAAGCAGAAGAACCACGATATGTTATCCACATGATTATTTGTGGGGTCGACGTCCCTCAGGGACCCATTTTTAAGGAAACGAAAGTATCTATCACCAGGGAAAACGAACTCGGAGCTACATACCTGAAGACGCTCTTTCATTCAGCGAAGAAGACATCGAGACATTGTCTCAACCTCACAATGACGCACTGGTAATTTCTTTTCTTTTCAATAAATTTCAAATTAAACGTGTGCTCGTGGATCCAGGTAGCTCGACCAAAAAAATTCGGTCGAGGGTTATAGAGCAACTCAGGTTGCTCGACCAGATCATACTCGCCTCTCGAGTCCTCAATGGGTTCAACATGGCTAGCGAAACAATGAAAGGAGAAATCATCCTCCCGGTCAACGTGGCCGGCACAATTCAAGACACCAAGTTTCATGTCATCAAAGGTGACATTAGGTACAACGCATTTCTTGGAAGACCATGGATCCACAATATGAGGGCGGTGCCGTCAACCCTTCACCAAATGATGAATTTCCCTACGAAGGATGGAGTAAAAATAGTATACGGAGAGCAGCACACAACACGCAGCACGCAGCGCACAACAAAAGAGATGTTCACAATGCACGATGTGGCACCGACACCTTCTGCATCGAAGGTGCCAAAAAACAAGCAAACAACCAAGTAAAAATGACAAACTACATCCTCGTAGGAACAAACAAAGGATCGTGCCGCATACTCAGAACTGATAACCAAAACGTATCAAGGTTAGAGCGCTATCACAGCTAAGGTACAACCCTATCCCTTTTCCTTTCACATTATATGCTAACCTGCATGCAGGTGTTCAATTGAATGAGTCAAAAGCACCCCCAGCTCGAAGTCCTTAGGTTTTAAAGCATGCGTTGCACTCTTTTTCCCTCACATCGAATTTTATACCAAAAAGGGTTTTACCGATGAGGTTTTTAACGAGGCAACATCCATATGCTACCTAAGGAGAACTCATAGAGTATCCAAGGCTTCTCTTTGATCAACTTCGAATACTGAGGGGCACACCCCCAGGAGATCACTGAAATATGCCAAAGAGGGTCTCGACGGGAAAATGATGTATCAGATCAAATGGTTGAATGAACCGTATTGGTATGGAATAATCAAACCCTCGATGGAAAAAACATGTATACTTGTACCAAGTAATCAGAGAAGTACCTTCTGTCAAAACACTTTGCACATCAAAGAAGTTTGTCATTTTCACAAGAGACAACCTCAGGGCCAAGAATATAGAACACACACAGGAACTGTCCTCGACAGTCACTCCAGCGAGTCGCCAAAAACATAAAGCTGTAAGACCTCAAGGCAGGTAACACCAATTCTGACTCGGGGACTGTCCCCGAAAATCGGTTCATCAAGCTATAAATCTCAAAGACGTAAGACCTTAGGGCAGGAAACTTCTAACTCATAAGCCCTCCCTGAGGCAATATCAATAGCATAAGTCCTCCTTGAGGCAACATTAATTCAGATTCGGGGACTGCCCCCGACAGTCTGCCCATCAGGATATCAAATTCGAAGCCATAAGACCTCAGGGTCAGTAACTTCGAACTCATAATCCCTCCATGAGGTAACATAAAAACTGTGAGACCATAAGAAAGGTTGTACCAACCTAAAGCTTAAGAGCCCAAGTCGCCCGCTACATTAAAGGTTGTACCAACCTAAAGCGTAAGAGCACAAGTCTCCAACTACAGGTCATACCGACCCAAAGCATGAACCCCATATCAAAGTCAAGGCTATATATCGAACTTGTAAGTCCTAAAAGGCATACTCTCGATATAGACGCCATGGCTATCTTCACTCGGGGACTAATAGGCTACGGCCAAACACTATGACCACCGTCATAAGGCTTCGGCCAAACTAACGCAATTCGGAGACGTCTGACTGTTACCATAAAATCACAGGCCTCTATTTACTTCGAAGAAAATCGAAAAGAACCGGTTAAAGGTTGTACCAACCTAAAACTTAAGAGTCCAAGTCACCCGCTACATTAAAAGTTGTACCAACATAAAGCGTAAGAGCCCAAGTGGCCAGCTAGTCGTATCAACCTTACGCGTAAGAGCTCGAGTCGCCAGCTACAGGTCATACTAACACAAAGAGCCTCAGGGCCAATCTGAAAACCTGAGGGCCGTTGAGCTCGTGTCCAACCCCGACTCGGAGACAAAGCCCGATACGGTTAACTAAATTGCCTCAGGGCTAAGAAAGCGTAAGAGCCCGAGTCGCCCGCTACATTAAAAGTCGTATCGACCTTATGCGTAAGAGCCCGAGTCGCCAGCTATAGGTCATACTGACACAAAGTGTTTCAGGGCCAATCTGAAAACCTGAGGGTTGTTGAGATCGAGTTGAAACCCGACTCGGACACTAAGCCTGTTACGGTTAATTAAAGCGCCTCAGGGCCAAAAAAGCATAAGAGCCCAAGTCGCCCGCTACATTAGAGTTTGTACCAAACTAAAGTGTAAGAGCCCAAGTCGCCAGCTAGTCGTATCGACCTTACACATAAGAACCCGAGTCGCCAGCTATAGGTCATACCGACACAAAGCGCCTCAGGGCCAATTTGAAAACCTGAGGGCCATTGAGCTCGAGTCGAAACTCGACTCAGAGACTAAGACCGATACGGTTAACTAAAGAGCCTCAAGGCCAAAAAAGCGTAAGAGCCCGAGTCTCCCGCTACATTAAAAGTCGTATCAACCTTACACGTAAGAGCCCGAGTCACCAGCTACAGGTGATACCGACTCAAAGCGCCTCAAGGCCAATCTGAAAACCTGAGGGCCGTTGAGCTCGAGTCGAAACCCGACTCGAAGACTAAGCCCGATACAGTTAATTAAAGCGCCTCAAGGCCAAAAAAGTGTAAGAGCCCGAGTCACCCGCTACATTAAAGGTTTTACCAACCTAAAGCGTAAGAGCCCAAGTCGCCCGCTACATTAATGTTTCTACCAACCTAAAGTGTAAGAGCCTAAGTCACTAGCTAGTTATATCGACCTTACGCGTAAGATCCCGAGTCGCCAGCTACATGTCAAACAGACACAAAGCGCCTCAGCGCCAATTTGAAAACTTGAGGGCTGTTGAGCTCGAGTCAAAACCCGACTCGGAGACTTAGCCCGATACGGTTAATTAAAGCGCCTCAGGGCCAAAAAAGTGTAAGGGCCCATGTCGCCAGCTACAACGAAGATCATACCGACCTAAAGCATAAAAGTCCGAGTCGCCAGCTTAAAAGAGCCTCAAGGCCAATTTATAACTCAATGGGTCTCATCTCAAAGTCTAATTCGCCGGGCTAACTACCAACAGGAAAATCAAATCAAAGAATATCTCATATATATATATATATATATGTTTGTGTATATTACAAATACATATTTACAACGCTCCCACGGGGGTCTTATGCAAACAACAAAGCAGAAAATCTATTATACTCTCGGGACCAGCTCTCTCAAAGGCCCCTCGGACCGTCTCCCACGGCGGCCTTCAAGTATCAGCATCGACTCAAGAAGAAAGGAAAAACTTGGCGTCAATCTCTTCAGCCTTGGCCTACTTTATCTCTTTCGATAGGTCAAAGCCCCTAGCATGAATCTCCTCGAGGGTCTCCCTCCGGGACTTGCATCGGGCGTACTCATTCCTCATCCTCTCTCTATTGAAAAGCTCCCCTCAACTTAGCCCGTGCAACGGCAACATCTTTCAAGTAAAAGGCCACCTTCTTATTGGCCTTCGCTCAAGCTACCTTAGCTTCGGCCCGAGTATCCACAACCTCTGCCTTCGTGTTTAGAAGGTCAACCTCGAGCTTGGCAATCCTGCTCGATTGAATTGAGCTATCTTCCCGGGCATTTAGAAGTTGTATCTCAAGGGCAGCAGCCTTGGACAAAGAATTCCTTTGGGCTGCCACATGCACGCCTACCTGCGCTTTCAACGCTTGGCATTCGGACCTAACTTGCTCGACCTCGCCCCAAAGGTGCTCCAATGCTTTTGTTTTTTCCTGCAACTGAAGCACCAAAGCGTTAATTCCCAAAAGAGAGAAAGGAGGAACATACCCCTTCAGGGTAAGGGTTACCTGACGCTCGAGTTTGCCTTCGCAAATCCGGCTACGATGCATATCCACCCGAAGATGTATCAACTCTCTTGTCTTCTAGTTGCAAAGAACTTAAGAGATTTATTCTTACCCGAAGCTTCCTACAATCGAGCCTCACAACGTAGCAGTTCGGCCTTGAGTTTGTCAAAACCGGCAAAAGAAAAACTTTAGTTCAAAAAATTAAAATTAATAGCTAAAAGCCAGCAAGGTCGATCACAACTCACCTCGGAACAGAGCCGCTGGGCCTCCATAAAAGTTGAACATAAATCTACCAGCTTGACCCCGTCAGCCCCAGCTGAACTGCTCTTAATAGGGGTATGCTCACTCGAAACCTCAATTGGCCCGGGCGGCCCCTAGTCCCGAGCATCCATCGAAGTACCTTCGAGAGAAGAAGCAGATGCTGGTAGAGGACTTTTGCTTTCTCTCTCTCGGGTAACCCCTTTTTGGAAATTAGAAGTCCCAGGCTTGGAATAAGCGGCAACCTCGGAGCGGGTCGTAGACAAAGAATCATCGTTGCCAAGGGAGCCGACGTCCACAGAATAGTTGGCGTATATAAATCTCTCCTTAGCAACGACATCTCCTTTACGCCTCTGAGAAGGCCCTACCTCATCAAGAATGTCCTCGTCTATAGAGGATCTTTTTCGATCATTGCCCTCCCTCGGGCTTTCCCTCTCATCGAGAGGGGAACAGCCTCATCTCGTAGAACCCACCAACACCTGTGCCATAAAAGTTATTACACATAAAAGGTAACATTCATCAAAAGGGATACCACACGACTCATACAGTGGTGCTGTGCTTCCCATCTGCCCCTCGAGAGATCACGCCATTTTCGCTAATTATATCTCGAGGAAGCCGCCAACTTCTGAGTCCAGTCCGCAAGATTGGGGACCTCCCCCAGCATCCACGGGACCTCAAAAAGAGAAAAGGAAACACTCTTATAAGTTGATGAGTGCTTACATGTGAAGTTCCATTTTTCAGGAAAAAGGTAGGAACACCGCTAGAAGGATGTCGACGGTCCTCTCCCGAACAAATCGACTCATCCATCCCCCGTTTTGGTCCTCACCATCGCTGGCAATAAAAGGCCTCGTGGACCAAAGTCGCAACACAATCAGGCTTCGACAATGCTGGGGCCGATATAACTTAATGAGGTGGCTGAGGGAAAATTCAAGCTCAACCTTTTGGGTGAAATACCTCATCATCAGCACTATCCGCCAAAAGGACGGGTGAATCTGTGCCAAAGTAACTGGGTACCTTTTACAAAACTCGAGCACAAGCGGGTCGAGGGGGCCTAATGTAAACGGATACATGTACACGGTCAATAATACCTCTACATAAGTCATAACGTTTTATTCTCGAGAGGGTATTTGCAGCACCACATTTCCCCCCAGCCGCAGTCTCTCCTCACGACCTGGAGGTGGTGTTCTTTTATCGATCAGACAAACCTCGAGGCATGCTCTCGATGGCCCGAGGTGTCGTAAGGTTTCTCTATTGCAAAGTCCTTTTTCAGAACAAAGCAGTACGAGGTCAGCTTGCCATACGCCGACAGTGTACCACCGGCCGAGATAGGGGCAGAGGAAGAATTTCCCTCTTCCTAGTGAGCATATTCGGGCGCGGAGGCCATGGTTACTCAAAGCAGAGGTAAAAGGGGAGGCGGGTGCGGAACCAGTTTTCGCAAAAATGGAAAAGGAATGAAAAAGTTGAAAGAAAAGCTGAGGGTCTTTTGCACATGTGCAAGAGTTAGAATGAAGGAGAAGCAAGAATATTTATAGAACGAAACATGGCCAACCAACTTCCTTAAAGGCCATTCAATTTCTGACAAGTCGTCATAGCATTTGGGGAAGTGTATCGGTGGCGCCACTTCGGTCACTTCACGGTCACGTCACATAAATGATACTGTCGTGGAGGGTTCGAGGAATCAAAGCTCACCGGCCGACCTAACCTCGAGAAGGTGCCCGATCTCGAGAAGACCTCATATTGCAAGTGCGAGTTCTGAGGAAGTGAAGAATCGAAGCATAAAAGTCATATTATGGGGAAAGGGTTATGGAACTAAGTTTATGAAAAACATGACAAGAATGCTCTATTTCCAAAAATATGTTTACACAAGTGTTTTTTACAAGAGTTCCCCGGAAGGGTCCTATGTACAAAAGGAAGGAAAAAGCAAAAAATGAAGAAAACTATTCTATGCCTCCACCGCTGTCGGAGCCTTCGTACGATGTACCCGTCATTGTCAGTTCCTCCCCCAGGGCCCTGGCCTCTTTTATCTCGGCAGAGAGATCGACACCTTTGGCGCTCACTTCCTCGAGGGCTTGCCTCTTGGCTTGTTCAAGGGCATAGGCAACTGCCTGGGTTAGCTTCAGCTCCGCCTTCTCATATATCTCTCTTGCCAATTCATTCGCAGCAGCGACATCCCTGTTGTAAGAGGAGACATATTCACTGACTTCGGCCTTGGCCGTAGAAAGTGCAGCAGCCTCCTTCTGAACCCTTCGGAGAAGATATTGGGCCAAAGGTAGCTTCCCCCCAAGCATCTCCCTGTCTGAAGCCGCATTATCATTCAGCCGAGCCAGCTTTATGACTTCGGCGTCCTTGGCTACAACCTCCTCTCGAAGCCGCTCTACCAGGGCATCCTTCTACATAATCTGAGAAGCAGAAAGAAAGTTAATCACTGCCAAGTATTACAACTAAAAGGTGAAAATGTGGGAACTAACATACCTGCTTGGAGAAATCGGCCCTCTACCGAAGTTCTCTCTCCAAGCTCGCTCGAAGGTTGGTCAGTTCCTCTTCTCTTCGAGCACAAAAAGCCTCGAGATTGACCGTCCCCGCCATAAGCTTCTCAAGCTCCTCTCCAAGATGAGTCAACTCATCTTGCAACTTGGAGAAGGCCTGGTCATATAACTTCTTGACCTGCAACACAGATAAGGGAAATCATAAAACAAAAATAGAAGATCAGTGAATAAGTATATTGTCCTCAAAACTCACCTGCTTTTGGGGCCTCCCGTCTTCCTCGAGGGCAACTGGGGCATCGACATCGGTATCCTCATCCACCCCCTCGAAGTAGTCTCTGTATGCGTCATCCTCTCAACGAGAGGTCTCTGGATCGAGGACACCCCTAACCTGAGCATATCGTATCTCACCTGAAGAGAATGACGGGCCCGAATGAAGACCACTAGCGATGTCGGCCTCCATCGAGGTTTCTTCCAAACCTCGGAAAGCTTCAGTAGCAAGCCCCCCGAGCTTCTCAACACGGACAGTGCCATGTCCGATGAGCATATCAAGAACTGCGACCAAACCCTCCTCGAGGGTCTCCTCTCGAAACGGCAGGCCCACATCGGCCGTCTCAAGATCAGCATGCGACCCCGAAAAAGCCCTCAAAGCCTCACCGCTTCGCTTTTACCTTTGTTCCAAAGTGAAGGCATCGTCGCTCTCCTCCTCAGTCTGCAGGCTCTCAGCAACCGTCGAAGACAAGACTTTGGCCTCTTTTATGAGGCTTCAATTCTTTGGCCTCTTTTATTTTGGAGACCCCGTCGGGGCCTCTTTCTTCCTCTTTCTATCTTTGGTGGCCTTCGGGGCCTCTTCCTCACCAGGTGGGGGCGGCCTCATCAACACGCCCTCGCCAAGACCTGCACAAATATATCATGTCAAAAAAGCATCATCATCAAAAATTCTCACAAAGAATGTGAAAGCAGTAGCAACAAGAACGTACCATGGTTCTTGGCCAGCCATCGTGTTTTGGCCAGCTCACGCCATACACGATCATTTTATGGGAAAGGGGAGTCTAAGCATTTTATCCACCCCGGAAGGTCCTTAACCGCATTGGGGAACCAAATAGTGGCTACACAACTAAAAGAAAATTAGTCAAAAAAAGAAAGGGACAATTAAAGCATGCTCGACTCAAAGGAACTTACATTTTATATTCCACTCCTACGGGAATAGCATTCTGTCAACAGGGATGATGTCTGCGGTTTAGACTCTGACGAACAGGCTCATCCATCCCCGATCTCTAGCATCATCGATGCAGGCGAGGAATGCCTTGGTGGATTGACAGTGTAATTTAATAAGGCCCCCACGGAAGAGTCGAGGGCTATATAATCTTATCAAATGGTCGAGGGTGAAGGTCATTCCCTCAACCATATTGGTAATATGATGAAACATATATACAATCCTCCAGAACGAAGGATAGATCTGACCGAGTGTCACTCGGTATTGGTGGCAAAAATCAAGAATCACCGGGTCAACCGGTGGAGAAGAAGAATCGACGGGGCCTAAGGTGAAGGGATATGTGTATACACTGAGAAATCCAGCCTTGTGTGTGACTATGATTTCATCAACCGTTGGGATATCTACTCGGGCTGCCTCCCCCCAGTGGCAGTCAAGTTTCACCCTCTCGATATCCGATACTACACTTATTTATCGGGACATGGGCTCACGTCGGCCCGGTGTAGAAGGGGGGTTTTTCTATTTTAAAAATCAGAAATGGTGTCGAAAGGGCTAGGGATGCATTGCTCGATTGTAGGAGGGGTCTTTGATTTTCCCTTAGACTGGCGTGATGTAGAATCAGACCCCTCCTTTTGAGGAACCATTTTTGAAGTCTTTGCCATAGTAGCTATCAAGTTTTGAATTAAGAAGATGGGAAAAGCGTGAGCAGGTAGAAGATAAGAAGGGAGAACACTTTGTTAAAATCTGCAGATTTGAAGAAGAAGATGCAAAATTATGAAGAGGCATGTAATTTTAGCATTTATAGGGGCCCTTTGGGCAACCTTGAAGCGTGAAAGTCGAATATGTGACGGTTCGTGGGTGATGCCATGCCGTATTTATTATTTTATGGAGAGATTGAGAGTAAAAGCACGAAGGGTGATGCCGTGCAATTATTACTGTTTCATGGCGAGGTTGAGAGTAAAAGCACGAAGGGTGATGACGTGCAATTTATATTCATTATGTTTATCCGTCTCATTGGTTGAAGATTTATTGAATGTTTCATGTTGTTATTCTCTATTGTAGTCACCGTATTTTGTACCCCTTTTCGCATGTCCCCTCCCAATAATACATGTTTAATATTTATTTGTTGTTATGTTGTTCGTATATTTCCGTCAGCACAAGTTTCTTTACGTGGGTGTCCTGTCATAGCCTCGTCAAGGTTAGGCTCGACACTTATGGAGTACATTCGGTCGGTTGTACTCATACTACACTCTATACTTCTTGTGCAGATATTTGTATTGTTCCCTGTTGTACGTGAGGTGCATCAGCTCGGATTATCATTGGGAGACTCAAGGTAGATCTGCTGGCGTCCGCAGACCTTGAAGTCCCCTTCCATTTTCCCTATTTACTGTTCTTTTCATTCGAGACAATTGTATTTATTTCAAACCCTAGTTGTAGAGACTCTAGAAGCTCGTGTACTTGTGACCAGATCGGGGTTGTACTTAGATATTATTGGTTTTTGTATCATTTTGTACTTCGTTTTAGTTTCATTTTTGTTTAATTGGTCTCTCTTATTTGAATGAATAAAATTGTCTTAAAGATTCTCTAATGGTGGTTTGCCTAGCAAGTGAAATGTTAGGCGCCATCATTGTCCCGAAGGTGAGAATTTCCGGTCGTGATATGTGAACTCTTGGTAATGAGTTTAAGCTCTATGTTGTTATGAATTACAAACGATCAAATTAAGACATTGACCAGAGCAATTGAATGAAAGAAGAAAAGAGTTTCTAGGTCATTCAAAGTTCGATTATATCTGACGTGAACAGATAGTTAGTCGTCTATTAGGATTTGAAAGTTGAACCATATCCTAGGGTGACTCAGAGCTATACAGACAGAAGGAATTACTACTTTGTTCTTCTAAGTGTTCTTGAGAGTAAAATATATACTTCATGCTATCTGGTCGTTAAGAGTGTTGCTAGACGCCACCCTTGATTAGTATATTGATGTAATCGAGTTACTACCGGCTTAGTATTGAACCTATGGGGTCGCACACTAACGAGTGTTCTGATCTAGTCAAACAAATTTAGTTATTAGTCCAAATGAAATATTGTTATATTTTTGCTAGCACAAATGATGTAAATAATATTGTGAATAAATTAAAGTTTTCTATTTGGAATATATATATATATATATATATATATATATATATATATATATATATGCGCGTGTGAGTGATATATATAATTGATTTTTAGTTATATAAGGTATATATAAATATTAATGAAGACTTAAGAGTGAAATCCATTTGCAATTGGATTCACGTGCACTGTTCAGAAAGGAAGGGTGACTTCCATGACACCCATTTGGAATGGGATTCAACTTTCCATTAGGAAAAGTTTGATAAAGTCCTTAAAAAGACTATTTCGGCAACTTCACGTAATTTCCCATTAAGAATGGGATTTGAATTATGAATATATTAAGTCTCATAATCCAATGCAATTTGGAATTGAATTGGAACGTCCAAAAAGGACCAGACGGACCACGTTAAATTCGATAAGATATATTTTGGAATAAAGTTTTATGCTAAGTAAATTATTATCTTAACCAAATAAAAAAAAGGGTTATAGGTGATGTTATATAAAGGTGAAAGTGAGAGAGCAATACAAAGTCAAGAGAAATAATACAATTATAAGAAAAGTGTTTCTTGTTCATCTACATTTGAGTCGAGTTTTTTGGGAAAAATTTCAACACAATATTTCGTTCAATTATTCACGAGTTTCATTGATCAAAGAGATGATAGAAAGCATCGGTCTCGGTGTAGATACGCATAAAGTTATCGCACTATCGAAGAAATTTTGAAACGAGACTCTCTTCACCAGTACGTCTTAGATCAGATCTCTGACATATAAATAAATTTTAAACACGAAAAAAACTACCTAAAATTGATTATTGTCTCCCGCTGCGTGTTACGAACATCTATATGTATTCCTTCACATATTACTTGCTATTACTAGTTAAGCGTGATATGTAGGACCACAAACTAAATATGCTCGAAGTAATATCTCCTGCATGATTGGAGCTTCAACCATTATTTGATCTGTAATACTATAATATTAATCGCTAATTCAGGGAGATCATTCTTTAGTTTAAGCTCTAATGATCTTTTTAGAACGTGATAGGACCACAAACTGAATATGCTCCAAGTGACACACCAAATATAATTGGAGTTCTATAAGCATTGTAATTAGTAACTAGCTAGAAGATCCTTTCTTTACTTAAGTAATAATTAATATATCTTAATTCAGTTAAATAAGGAAACAAAATGAGCTGTTCATTGGAGTAGGATACGGAATTAGTAATGTAAGAAATAATATATCGAGGGACTACGTGTCGTGTACCAATTTACCATATATGGCTATCTAATCTCATATTTTAATGAGAGTTAATATTTTAATGGTTGCTATGATTATTCTTTTGTCTTGTACCTACGCCATGGAACGGGAACATAGAGAGGAGAGTCTGGATCCTTAAGAGTTGACTCCTTTTAACATTCACATATCTCAATTGGATATATTGACTTTCGCAGTAGGATTGACCATATGACACGAGTTCTGTCGAACTAACGGAGTTTTAAGAAAGAGTAAAAAACGTTTGGAATCTATGACATTTCTATTACGGAAAATACCAAAAAATGCCATTCAACTATGGAAAGTGACTTATTTATGTTATCCGTTAAAAGGTCGGCCTATTCATGTCACTATCGGTATACTTTTGGCCTATTCATGTCACTAACTTTATAGTTTTGGCCTATTTATGCCATGGTTCACTAACATTTCAATTTTCTGTTTTTTAACTAATAAAAATTAATTTTTAACCCCACATTTGCTACGTGTCTTTATATTACTGGTTCTTCTTATGACTCTACATTTTTTTAACTCTGATTATGTATAATTAATCATACTCAACCGGATAAAATCCAATCATCTTTTAACTCAACCTTTAATTCTTTGTCATGAATCAAAATCCAACTAGGCGTGATAGCACCTAATCCAACCCGCTAGGTAAGTCAATTAATGAGATTTTTTTTAGACAAATAAATGAAACAATAACTGAACCTTAATACATTTCCAAGGACTGATAGTACAAATCATGAGCTTAAGATTCATACTTTTACAAAATGAATTGAAATAAACATAACATCGGTTTCAAATAAATACAAATCATTGTAAAAATCACTGTTCAGTTTGATTTTTAAAAATAACTGATTCGGTTTCAAACTGAACAGTGATTTTACAATGATTTGTATTTATTGAAACTGATATTGTGTTTATTTTAATTTATTTTGTAAAAATCTAATCTTAGAAGCTCATGATTTGTACTACCAGTCCTTCAAAAATGTATTAAGGTTCAATTATTTTATCATTTATTTGTCTAAAAAAAATCTCATTAAATTGCATAGTTGTTAATTGGCTTACCTAACGGGTTGGGTTAGGTGTCATCACGATTAGTTGGATTTAGAGCCGTGACAAGGAATTAGGGGTTGCCTACATTCTGGAATTCTTCTTGCTAGAAAGTAGGTAGTACACATTTCGTCGAAAGGCCAAGAAGCGTAGATTACTACATTGTTTTATTGGGCCAGACATATTTGTTATACCATCCCAGGAGCATGATCATAGAGCGGATTAAAAACTTGGGATTCAATTCATAAGTTCAAAATGGAGGCACAAAGTGATTCAAGCGGATGCTCGAAGGAGCATGGAAAGCAAAACTAATGGAAAGGATGTCGACGCTACTTGGATCAGGGAGTTTCTTACACCTTACTTTTATTTCTTGTTTTGTCTATATGTGATTCACTGAGGATACTGCATGATTTAAGTGTGGGGTGTTGTATATATTTTGTTGTGATTTATTGTTTAGTGTGCTT
>MDKI01224733.1:0-17456 GCA_005239505.1 Nicotiana paniculata
TTTTTTATTTTTTTTTTTTTTTTACCACCTTGGACCCTCAAGAACCCCTGGCCCAGGGATCCATCGTCAGGCAAAGACGATATAATATCACTACTTACACCTAGAAATCGCTACAAAATTAATGCTAACCTACAATTGTAACATGCTCAATAAAAATAATTAAATCAACATACAACATACATACTGGAATCTACCCACTCACCCCACACTTAAAATGAGGACATGTCCTCATAGCCAAACAAAACATAGAAAGGGAGAGTGAACTTCCCTGATAGATCAATCTTGATCGGAGACGGAGTCGGCGTCAACATTGCACGCCCAACTTAAAGCACGGAGCCATCCAATGATTCTCTTTCTGATCTTCTCTGTTGAGTGGCCATCTGATCTACTCTTGTACTCACTTCAGCTACCGAGGTCCTCACCGCAGCTACATCATGCTCTAAGCGGTCCAACCGCTGTCCCCGACTGGCCCAAGATGGGCCTGCTACTTGCGCGGCCTGTGGTGGCGCTGTCTGCTCACCCACAATCTCAACCTCGTCATCATCCTGGTGTGGCGTCTCATCATCCTCCTCCTCCTCATTACTATCATCAGAATTACCCCCATCCAACTCTTCCGGTGCTACCGGTCCCTTGCCAATTTTGACCCTCTCTGCCGTGAATGGATGCATTGAAGGGACTTGACCGTCTATAGCCAGGTTATAAGGCACATTTTCCTGAAGACATAACTGGGTAACCAGGGACGGATAGTATAACCCGTACCATGGAACCTTGACACGTTGGAACATTTCATCATGCATAACTCTGGCCATGTCGAATGGGACATTGTTCATGAAACACCAAATGAGGCACCCTCGAGGTATTTTCACCTCAGACAGGTTCTTGGAGGGCAAGAGGCGGCTGTTTATAAAGTACAGCCAGCACTTGGCCTCAAACTTGAGGGCTGAGGAGTAGAACTTGTTCCCGTATTTGTACCATTATAAAGTGGCCCCTGGTTGACATATGACATCAGCGAAAGTAGACCAGGGAGTGTATTGTCCACTGAATGTGTGGTAGACATCCACATACCCCTCAACTGGTGGAGGTAGCCTGTACAGAATCCAGATGGTGTCTAAGGAGGCATCGACTGGTCTCTTGCGCACAGTCACAACATGATTTACATGTTCCGGAAGGTTCGCGTAGAACTCTCGGACAAGCATAACATCAGCCACAGTAGGCTCCTCCATGAATATTTGTAGTCCTCATCGCCTCAGCTCAAGGGGTATATTGGGACAGGTTGTCCCTAATGCCCTAGGGTCCATGGCCTGTTCCGGCACAATTGTTTTGGCCGCCTTCTTTCTAAATCGGTCTTGGGCTTTGGCCGAGACGAATTTTTGACTGTCGAAAGGCCTTGAGTCAACAGATTTTCGAGGCCTGCCTCCGGTGTTGGATTGAGGAGGGCGGCTGGAGGAGGATCCAGTGGCTTGGCGCTTTCGGGGTGGCATGGTACCTGCAAAACGTCCATTATCAGCTTAAAACAAACTGGTGACCCAACCCATGGCTACTCAGACTTCACCACGAAATTGGTCACTACACTTCCTCCAAGGAGGCATTTTTACAAACATATGGTGGGCACTGGCTATGTTTCAGCCCAAACCTTCATTAAAGCTTAATAAGCACCACCACATCACCCCAAAAAACCCACATCACCCCCACCATTCATAAGTTGTAAGTTCTCAGCTCTACACAACTACTATCAAGTACATATGCCCAAGACTAAAGACTACATGCTACCATACAAAGCAAACAAAAAAAAGACAGAAAACAAAGCCAAAAAAAAAAAATTGAAAATTAAAAAAAAAATCAAAGGGGGAATTACATACCTGTAAAGAGAATGGAGGGAGGTGGGGAAGGATTTCGTGAGAGTGGGTTTGTTGTAGGGCTAGTTGTTCTTCTAAGTGTGGAGGAAGAGGGGGGAATTTAGGGGGAGGGAAGAAGAAGGATGAAAAGGTTTATGTGAGAGGAGGAGAGGGAAAGTGGGAGGAAGTGGGAGCGATGAGGCGGGTGAGAGGGTAATGTTTATGTTATTTGGGGAAAATAAAAAAAAGAAAGAGAAAATAACAAAATAAAAAAAATATACCTGGTGCGGGTCCACTAGCGCTGGATTAGCACGGCCGCACTAGTGGAAAATAAGTTGGGGCAGTGTAAAACCCCACTAGCGCAGTCTTAGCGCTGGATTAGCACGGCCGCGAGTGGAAAATAAGCTAGGGCAGTGTAAAACCTGACTAGCGCTGCCTTAGCGCGGGCGTGCTAGTCCAGGTGTCCCCCAGCTGTATTATTTTGTTTTCTTCATCCTTGGGGGATTTTGCCCGCCCCTGTTTTTTTTTTTCCGAACACCTGCACATGTTAGTATCTACACTAGAAACACTATAAATGTTGGGTTGCCTCCCAAGCAGCGCTTGATTTAACGTCGAGGCACGACGGTTACAACAGTCAATGGGTTGCCTCTCATGAAGCGCCTGATTTAATGTCGCGGCACGACGCAGAATAGGCATAATTAAGGATCGCTCAACCTTTGTGGTTCATCAAGGCGCACCTCAGACAACTCTTTTGTGTCATCCATTCCCACATAAAGTTTGAGTCGTTGGCCATTTACCTTGAAGGTGTTGGTGCCATTTTCACTGGTTATCTCCACAACCCCAGACGGGAACACTCCAGTAACATTGAACGGCCAGACCATCGAGACTTAAGCTTACCAGGAAATAGTCTCAACCTTGAATTGTACAATAATACCTTGTCTCCCGGTTTGAAATTTCTCTCCACAATGTGCTTGTCATGTAGCCGCTTCATTCTTTCCTTGTATAGCCTTGTACTTTCAAAAGCGTGATATCTGAATTCCTCCAGCTCATGCAGCTCTATCAATCTATTTTCCCCAACAGCATCGGGGTCCATGTTCAATTTCTTTAGGGCCACCAAGCTCGATGTTCTAGCTCCACATGCAGATGACAGGCCTTCCCAAATACCAACTTGTATGGGGACATACCGATTGGTGTTTTGAATGTGGTCTTATAGGCCCAGAGTGCATCGTCAAGCTTTTTTGCCCAATCCGTTCTTGTGGCGTTTACAGTTTTCGTGAGCACACTCTTGATCTCTCGAGTAGAGAACTCTACCTTCCCGTTAGTTTAGGGGTGATACGGGGTAGCCACCCTGTGGCGCACATCATATTTATCCAGCAACTTCTCAAAGACACGATTGCAAAAGTGTGTGCCTCCATCATTGATAATGGCTCTTGGAATCCCAAACCGGGTGAAAATATTCTTCTTCAAAAACCCCATCACCACTCTCGAATCATTGGTGAGGAATGTTGCAGCTTCCACCCATTTGGACATGTAATCTACAGCAAAAAGTATGTACTTATTGCCGTAAGAGCTGACAAAGGGACCCATGAAATAGATCCCCCAAACATCGAACACCTCAACTTCCTGAATTGGTTTCATAGGCATCTCATGTCGACGGGATATGTTTCCCGTTCTTTGGCATTCGTTGCATCCCTTTACCCACTGGTGGGCATCCTTGAAGATTGTTGGCCAGTAGAAACCGGCCTCTAACACCTTTGCTGCTGTTCGTACTCCTCCAAAGTGTCCCCCATAAGGTGACGCGTGACAAGCCTGCAAAATAGAAAATTGTTCTATCTCGGGGACGCATCTCCGGATCATGTTATCAATACAAATTCTGAACAAATACGGTTCGGCCCAATAGTAGTTTCAGCAGTCACGATAAAATCGTTTCTTTTGCACAGAGGAGAGCTCATAAAGGTCGATGTTGCATGCCAGGTAATTAGCAATATCTGCGTCCATGGCACCTCTCCCACACTTCTGGCCAGCAGCTGCTCATCTGGAAAGGTTTCCAGAATATCCTCAGACTCAGGTGCCTTTTCCGCACCTTCAAGGCGTGATAAATGATCAGCGACTTGGTTCTCTGTTCCCTTACGGTCACGAATCTCCAAGTCAAACTCTTGCAAAAGCAACACCTAAAGAATTAGGCGCGGCTTAGACTCTCTTTTCTCGACCAAGTACCGAATGGCTGCGTGATCAGTGTACATGATCACCTTCGACCCAATCAGGTAAGACCTGAACTTGTCAAAGGCAAACACTACAGCCAACATCTCTTTTTCTGTTACCGTGTAATTTAGCTGAGCTCCACTCAACGTGCTACTTGCATAGTAAATTGGGTGCATTACCTTATCTCTGCGCTGACCCAACACGACTCCCACAGCATAGTCACTAGCGTCACACATGAGTTCGAACGGTTGCTCCCAATCGGGGGAAACTATAATCGGTGTTGTGACTAACTGTTTCTTTAGCTCCTCAAATCTACCCTGCAATCATCAGAAAACACAAATGGGAAATCTTTTTCTAGTAACTTACAAAGAGGGTTGGAAATTTTGGAGAAATCCTTGATGAATTGCCGGTAGAATCCGGCGTGTCCCAGGAAGCTACGAATAGCTTTGACTGATATTGGCGGAGGGAGTTTTTCAATCACGTCTACTTTCGTTCTGTCCACCTGAATACCTTTAATCGAAACCAAGTGTCCCAAGACGATTCCTTCTTGTACCATGAAATGGCACTTCTCCCAATTCAGCACTAGGCTCGTCTCGATGCACCTCTTCAGTACACTGTTTAAATTTGCTAGGCATTCATCAAACGAATTTCCCACCACTGAGAAATCGTCCATGAAGACCTCCATAATATCTTCCACCATGTCTGTGAAAATGGCCATCATGCACCGTTGGAATATTGCAGGTGCATTGCAGAGACCAAATGGCATCCCCCTGAAGGCAAATACCCCATACGGGCATGTGAAGGAGGTCTTTTCCCTATCCTCCGGGGAGCAATGGAAATCTGGTTGTACCCCGAATACCCGTCAAGAAAACAAAAATGAGACCTCCCTGCTAACCGGTCGAGCATCTGATCAATGAAGGGAAGTGGGAAGTGGTCTTTACGGGTGGAAAGGTTCAACTTTCTGTAGTCCATGCATATTCTCCAACCCGTGACGGTTCTAGTGGATATAAGCTCGTTTTTATCATTCCTTACCACCGTCATACCACCCTTCTTTGGTACACACTATACTGGGCTAACCTAGCTGCTTTCAGAGATGGGGAAAATGATTCCTGCATCTAACCAATTTATAATTTCCTTCTTCACTACTTCCTTCATATTTGGGTTCAACCGCCTTTGGTGTTCCCTAGAAGGTCTGTGTCCCTCTTCCAGGAGAATCTTGTGCATGCAATAGGCTGGGCTGATCCCTTTGATATTTTCCATCGTCCAACCAATGGCAGTCTTGCATTCTGAAAGTACCTGTAACAGATGTTGTTCCTGCATATCTAACAACCCAGATGAAATGATAACAGGTAATGTAGAGTTAGGTCCAAGAAATTCATACCTGAGGTGCGCTGGTAAAGGCTTCAACTCTAACTTGGGTGGTACTTCAACTGAGGGCTTTGCTGGCGGACTCTCTCTCTTTTCCAAGTGTAATGGTTCAATTTCGAGAGCCCTCGACCATGCCCCTTTTCCTTCCAGTGCTAATACACATTCCGCTAGTTCCTCACCATTCATATCATCTAGGTTCATCAAACATGCAGTCAAAGGGTCCCCAACAGTCAGGGACGCATCATCTTCTTCCAGGATCATGTTCACAAAATCAATAAGAGAGCAGTTGGCGAACTCATTTGGTCGCCTCACAGACTTCTGCACGTTGAACGTGATTTCTTCATCATTGAGCCTCATCTTAATCTCACCAGTCTCACAATCGATGAGGGCTCTGCCTGTGGCCAAGAATGGCCTTCCCAAGATTATGGGAATTTCCTCATCTACCCGGCAGTCTAGGATCACAAAGTCAGCAGGGAACACAAATTTCCCCACTTGCACTAACACATCGTCGAGAATACCCGACGGTCCCTTCACCATCCTATCAGCAAGTTGCAGCAGCATGGAGGTAGGCCTAGCTCTACCAATCCCTAGTCTTTTATATATGGCCAGCGGCATCAGATTAATGTTGGCCCCCAAGTCACATAGAGCTTTGGCGAAAGCTAAGTTGCCAATGCTTTCGCAAATGGTACAAGGAATTGTAAAACTCCCCGGGTCAGACAACTTTTCAGCAATAGGACGTGTCACCACCGCACTACACGTCTGGGTAAGGGTGACAGTAGCCAAATCTTGGAAGTCAAATTTTCTGGACATCAAGTCCTTCATCATTTTAGCATATCCAGGCATTTCCTTCAACGCATCAATCAATTGGATAGTTACCTGTATTTGCTTTAACATGTCCAAGAATTTCTTATACTGCTCATCCTTCTGATATTTCGCCAGCCTTTGAGGGAATGGAGCTGGTGGTCTCTTCTTTCCTGTTATCTGTTCTTTTTCCTTTTCCACCACCACCTCAATTGTTGGCTCTGTGATTTCCTCTAGTTCTTTCTCAACTTTACCTTGCTTACTGGATTCTCCTTTAGCTGGCTGCATTGTGACCTTGGTCAACGGAGTCGAGTCATCAATTTCAATAGGCAGTTGCACCAATGTATCTGTCTGTCTACTTTCATGCACCATCTCCTGTTCTAGGTCCAAGTCTCTGCCATTGCGGAGACTCACTGCCATTAGCTGCTTTGGGCCCTGGTCCCTTGGATTCACCTGAGTATCTGCAGGTAAAGTTCCATGAGGACGATTGTTAACTGCATTTGAAATCTGCCCCAGCTGCACCTCAATATTTTTAATGGCTGAGTCATGGGCATCTACTCTTTCGCTGATCTTGACAGTTGACCCAATAACTTGTTGCTCATAGCTTCTAACCTGGAGAATCCATCTTCTTGCCTTCCCCCATGTTGATGCTGATGAGAGTGGTATGCTTGTTGTTGATTCTGATGGTAATAACCTTGTGGCCTCTGATATGGTGCTACATTACCTTGTGGTCTCATGACACCCATGCTTCCACTGTTCTGCTGTTGGTGAGGTGATCTATACGGTTGAACTTGCTGACCCCAGTTCTGCCCCCCTTGTCTCTGGCTTCCGTAATTTGACACATAATTGATTTCTGGATAAGGAGGGTGATCACATTCTGCATTCCACTGATTACCAATTGGTTGACTAATGCAATATGTGCATAATCCCCCATTGGTTGTATCCACGATGTGTACCTGCTGCTTTTGCCCTTATTCCTCCACTTTCTTAGTTAGTGTGCTCATCTGTGTTATCAAGGTAGCCACGTTCTCCGCAATAGTATTAGATGGATCGAAGGGCACTTACTGAACTACAGGAGTTATGGGTGCATTCCTGGTTGTCCATCCTGAATTATGCGCCATCTTATCAAGCAAGATCTGACTTTCTCTCCATGTTTTGCTCAAAAATGCTCCACCAGCTGAAGCATCAACATTTGCCTTTACAGTATCAGCCAGACACATATAAAAACGTTGCCCCAACATCTGCTCAGGAATACCATGGTGTGGATAGATAACCAGCATTCCTTTAAATCGTTCCCATGTCTCCTGCAATGTTTCAACTGGTTTCTGTCTGAAGCTCAACATTTCATCAATATGTTGAGCTATCTTGTTGGGTGGATGAAATTTATTCACGAACTGCTTAACTAACTCCTCCCATGTGGTAATGGAATTGATGGGGAGTGAGTTTAGCCAAGTCTGGGCTGCTCCCGTCACTGAGAATGGAAACAACAACAGTTTTATTGCCTCCTGAGTGACGTTTGGCTGCTTCTGTGTTTTGCAAATCGACAAAAATTCTTCAAATGTTGTTGGGGGTCTTTGATGTATGACCCTGAGAATAGTCTCTTGTTCTGCAACAAGTGCAGCATATTATTGGTAATCTGGAAAGATTCAGCTTGTACTTGAGGGACTAATATCGCTGTGGCCAAATTCTCTGTTGTTGGTTGTGCCCAGTCATATAAAGGAGCCTCTGCCCCTATCTACGCAACTGGGTCTACGACGTCATCCCCATTGTTGTTCCTGTTGTTTGGATCTTCCATGTCGGGTTCAAGTTGTTCAATTGATGGTTGTTGTTTGCTTTTTCGGTTGGCCCGGTTTAGGGCCTTGAAAACTTTCTTGGGGTCTGATAAGGCTTCAAATACTTCGCTAGTTCTCGATGAGTTTCTAGGCATGCACTTGTACAACCAAGTTAGCAAACGTTAAACTTTCAATGTATAGATGAAACTTGAAGAAAATTGACTATATTTAAGTATTTTGTATTTCTTCCAACTCCAATTAATAACACCGTTAAAGTCCCCGGCAACGGCGCCAAAATTTGATCACGCTCAACTGTGTCTAATAAAAGACTAAGTGGGAGTTGCAAATATAATCCGGGGTATAAGCCCAGAGTCGATCTCACAGGGAAATTACGTATCAAGTAAGCTATCAGAATACTAAACTCTCACTTAATCAACTTTCTCCAATTTTATGATTAATAAACGATGTTGTAATTACCACTAAGATCAATGAAATTGGTAAACTAAGATTAACTAATAGCAGTTGTAAACAGTTGGAATAAAGGTCTAAGGCAATGGTTTCCTCCGTTGGTACTTTCCCTAGTTGTATGTTCCTATAGCTTTGACTTGGTTGTCTCTATCAATCATGAACTCTCCAGCTATCGTAAATCTCTCTCGAGCATTTATGATAATTTACTAGCCGCACTCTCTCGAGCTACACTAGCTATATTTACGTTACAGCTCACTTTGGATTGCACCCGAGGTATATTATCTCTAACCCAACCTCTAAACACTCGGTTATGACTCTCTTCTATACTTCAGGAGTGATGTTGTGCAACAACTACCTAAATATGCACTCTCTCTCAAGCAGATACATAATAAATAGGCACAGCTAATTGAGGATCCTTTCAATTAACTACAACAAAAATGTAGTTAAACAAATAGAGATAAATAACCAACTCAAAACTAAATTCACAAACCAACTAGTTCATCCCCAACGAGTTTCACCACAACCTTAGATTAAAGTATTTAGCTACAACTATAAGAGAATTCATGAACAATGATAAAAATCACAAGAGAAGGAGATATGGATTGATGCCCCAATTGCCTCCTTGCCTCTTGCCTTTGTGTTCTAAACTCTAAAACCTGATTAAAACCTTCTCGTGGGCGAAGTGGACCTTATATAGTTGATGTAGAATGGCCTAGGACTTCTAAATTTACCCCTGAAATAATGCCTCACGCGTCGGTACTAGCGCGGGCGCGCTATGCCCGCGCTAGTGGGGTTTCTGTCTGCCTCTGGATCGTTGAACTAGCGTGGGCGCGCTAGTGCCCGCGCTAACAGGGTTCTTCACTGCCTTATGAGAGCTGAACTAGCGCGGGCGCGCTAATACCCGCGCTAGTAGGGTTTTCTACTGTCTCCGCATTCATCCCAGAGTCTTCAGCCTTCAATTCATCCAAAAGGTACCCCATGGTCTATTCCACTTCAATTCTTGCCCAGATCACCTTCATAAGTTTTCCTTACGGTATCGCATTTCTGTGAAACACACAAGTCATCATTAGAGCACATTTTATCCTTATTTCACATACTTAAGACAGTAAAGCATCATTAAGTTAGAGTATAACATAAGCCAAGCCATACACTTTTAGTCTATTATCAAGCAGCACCAGGATCCTCTAGCTTCACCAGTGAAGAAGTTGCTCTTTTCTCAAAAGAAAATGTTGAGCTCAGGCAACATGTGGAGAACCTAAGAGAGAAACTGCTCGAAGAGCTAATGTCCGCAAATGCTCGGATGGATCTTGTCATCAAAACCCACGTTGCCTCCTCCAAGCCTTCCTCCTCCTGTGCCCCCTAAACAAATCTTCTTGTGACCAGTGTCAAGTTTCATCTTTTTGCTTTGATGACTTGTGGTAATTGTTTTTGTTTTTTGTTGATGTGAATAGATTTCACCTATACTGCTCCTGTTTTCAACAATCCAAACTTGCCTTTGTTGTAATGGCAAAGGCTTATGTTTTATGAATATCTATGAAGACTCTCTTTTGATGTTAAATATATGTGTTCTCTGCTTCTATTTTCTATCATGTTATGTGCACACAAATGGCATGAGTTAACTAGGCTAGACTTCTATATGTTGATTGCTTGCTTGTGTATTTTTAATGATGCCAAAAAGGGGAATATAATTGAAGCAGGGAGATCTGATTAAGGGGGAAGCATAGAGTCAGGGGGAACTTCTGGAGTTCCTGGTATTTTATCTGGTTTATTGTGCTCTGCAAATGGTTGTCAATTTTAAAATTTTATCATCATCAAAAAGGAAGAAATTGATGGGTTTAAAGTATCTTAGATTTATGTTTTGATGATCTAACAAACTTATTGTCAAGAACCAGATAAAGGACATGATACACACTTGGTATATTTATCCATCAATGGACCCAAGCTAATGTGAGATGTATGACTTCAAACAGAAAAGAATCACTCAGGTACCTGATCCCTTGGAGTTTCCCTGACAGCCGCACGAAGTCAACTCTACAGTTGAAAAGTGACTGCATGCATTGTACACGCTACAGTGCAAAAATAATGCAGCAGTCACTTCCCATTAGGAAGGGATTTTTACCAACCAAGTGTTTACATCATCCATGTGATGTCATCCAAAGGGAATTAACAAAGATCATTACAATAAAACATCACTGGAACACTTGAGAAATGAAAAAATCACTCCAACCGTTCAAGTATTCAAGTCTCAAGTGCATCAAGAACAAAGAACAACACTACTATGGACCAGTTCCTATAGCAAGTATCTTGTATGTCCTTAGTTGAGTTGTATCTTTGTATTTGTTCTTCATTGTATTTCCTAAGTTGTTTATCTAGAAGCTTTTACTAGGAACCTCCAAAAATCATAAACCCTTAGATTTTGTGTCGTGACTAGAGTTAGTCATGAGTTGAAGTCTTTGTAATAAGTATGTTGCAAAGTGGCTTGTAATAAGTGTATTACAAGTTAGTGAGGTTGAAGTCTTTGTAAAAGAGTTATTACAAAGTGGCTTGTAATAAATGTATTACAAGTTAGTAAGGTTGAAGTCTTTGTAATAGAGTTATTACAAAGCGGCTTGTAATAGGTGTATTACAAGTTAGTGAGGTTGAAGTCTTTGTAATAGAGTCATTACAAAGTGGCTTGTAATAGGTGTATTGCAAGTTAGTGAAGTTGAAATCCTACCAGTGTAGGTCGTGGTTTTATCCCCTTGAGTAGAGATTTTTACATCTACTTACTGTTTCATTAGCTACTTCTGTGGGAACTGATATAGGACCAGGTCTCTATACAGTTTGGTGGACTCATATATTCTATCATTAAAGATCTGCGTGGCGCATTTTGGTTATCAATTCTTTATTCCTTGAAAGAGTCAATTACAAGAGGAAGGTTGAAGAAAAAAGATAGGAGAGATGGCTCGCAGTAGAAGAATAATTGGCTAGATTATTTGCTTCACTGAGGAAGAACCCAGTACTTCATCTGGAACAGTGGCGGAGTCACATTAAAGCAAGGGGTGTCAAGCAACACCCCTATGCTGGAAAATTACACTATTTTGCTAGATAATTTTTTTTATTTTATGTATATTTACTATATGTTGACTCCCCTTAACTTTCGATGTATCTAATTATTTATATTTGACACCCTTGATAAAAATTTTGGATCCGCCACTGATCTGGAAAGTCACTTTGATAATTAACGTTGGGTTACTACCAAAAAAAATGAAGATTGAGTTTAAGGGCGTTTGTTAACCACTGCAGTACTTGAACTAAATGAAAGTGAAACAAACTCAGCTTTTCTCTTTAAATCAAATTAGAGAATGATTAGCTAGAAAATCTAATGATTAGCTAGAAAATCTCGGATTTCATACCCTGCGGATCAAATATGTGCAGAGTGAAAATGGGTTAGACAAAATAGGGATAAAAAAACTCAACCCGCCCATACTAAATACGGGTCAAAACGGGTCGAGCGACATGATAGGAATATTCATATTTTCTTCTAGACTGAAATTTACTAAAATATTGTGTCAACATCAATTGAATCATTGAATGGTTTGATAACATACTAATATTCTGTAAACAATAATGTAACATAAAATCATTTGTGAATTATGATATTGTTATATAACCTTAAGTAAACATAGTTTACTTTTAAAATCTCAAGGCATCATGATCGAAAATTAGAAAGGAAAGACTGATTTTGATTCTTGTTAATGGGTGTGAGAAATTATTCTATTGGCATTGCTGCTGCAAAAGCCTTCATTCTCCCCGTAACTGCTCAGTTCACAACAAATCGATCAGAAACCACAAAAAAATTATCATATTTCTGACTTCTGACCCGTTATTTACCCATTTTTTAGCCACAATCATAAACAATATATGCAAAAGCTAGAGGAGTCTATCTAACTTATAGCCTCATAAGCTATGATCAGACACGGAGCCAAGATTTAAAGTTTATGGGTTCGAGATTGTAATCTGTTTAAGTTACTGGGTTCTAAATTAATAATTTATATATTTTTAATAAATTTCTTAAGATAAATACAAGATTTGGATTAAAGTTACTGGATTCACCCGAACCCGTATCTTGCATGCTAGCTCCGCCCCGGCTATGACAGGCTCCCAAGGCTGGCTAGAGGACTCGCTCAATTGGATAGGTGGGAGATGGCTTCATATGGAGAAGACAATAGAAATTCATTTTGAATTGTGACTTTGATTGGAGTGTGGACGCATTGCTTAATTGTTATGAAACTATAAAATGAGAACGAACAATATACGAGACAAAAGTAGGAGACCCCTCTAATCTAGGTTGTTATGGCGCTTATCGTGATAAAGACAAGCCTATTTCCCAAAATATTACTACCAATTTAATTATAAAAATTTAAAAAATATATTTCCAATATTTGAATTTCTCATGAACTAAACCAATTCTAAATAAATAAATAAATAAATATATATATATATATATATATATATAGAGAGAGAGAGAGAGAGAGAGAGAGAGAGAGAAAGTACGGAAACGAGCTCCAAACATCAGGGTGTCATTAAGTCATGACCGTCTAGATCTATGAACTAAGATATATAAACTGTCTAACTGTCAATACAGCCCAAAAGAAGAAATAGATTATAACCAACTCAGTAGTAACAAAAATAACTAAGGAACTGAGTAGTAGTGACGAGCTAAGCAGAACAATCAAATTACTTCTTTTCACAATTAAGGATAAACAGGAGTAAGCAGGTAAATTCCATAAATCAGCAAATGCTACAAGGCAATCAACATGTAAATGCAACAACAATAAATGTAAATGAAACCTCACAACAATGTCACTCCATCACTCAGCCCTCAATACACACATTCAATAGGTACTTGCGCTCACTGGGGGTATACAGACTCCGGAGGGGCTCCTACAGCCCAAGCGCTAAGCACGGACAACTCACGTATTGCATGGACAACTCACGTGCCATAATATCAATATCTGGATCCAAAAAGACAACTCGCGTGTTATAGTACAATCTGGATGTGCACGGACAACTCACGTTTGCACGGACAACTCATGTGCTATAGTACAATCTGGATCAGCACGGACAACTCACGTGCTGCACGGGCAACTCACTTGCTATAATCAAATATCTCACAACAGGCCCTCGGCCTCACTCAGTCATGTACCTCTCTAGCCTCATAATTCTCAACAAATAAGGGAACACAGCCCAAATCAAGTATTACAGCATATCAGCAAAATAATAGAGACTGAGGTAAACACGCGCAAGAATTTCTATGACTGAGTGAAAATAATGTGAGCATAAATAAATCCTAAGCATGATCTCTAACATGAAGGCAGTCAAGTTCAACAACAAGTAAAATGTATAAACACATATAATGGTATTATGCCTCACAGCCTCACGGGACGGACCAAGTCTCAATCCCTCGCGGTGTACATCCATACGCATGTCACCTAGCGTGGGTATCACCGCCAAACAATCACATGATATCAAATTCTCTGGATTTATACCCTCAAAGCCAGAGCTAAAACTGTTACTTACCTTAACAGCGTAAAATCCTACTCCGGGATACCTTCGTCCCTCAGCTCGGTCTCCAAAAGCTCTGAATCTATCCATAATCAGAATAATAATATCAACATTGGCTAAAGAAATAAATTCCACAATAAGAACTACAAAAATAGGCCAAAAATCCGAATTAGGCTAAACCCGACCTCCTGGGCCCATGTCTCAAAACCTATCAAAAATTTTAGAACTAAAAAGCTCGTTTCCTCCCGAGTCTAACCATATAAAATTCATCAAATTCCGACTCCGTTTGGTCCCTCTGCGATGACCCAAGGGGTCATTTTATAAAATTAGACTCCGTTCCATGCTTAATAGCAATAAAAAGACTAAAATTAAATATTTCAATTTGCGTGCACAGTCCGGGCATAACCGAAAAGCTTTTATGTGAAAAATATGAGAAATAGTGATTTTTAGAATTTAAATTTGATAAAAGTTGACTTTGGGAAATATTTTGAGTAAACGGACCCGGGTCCGTATTCCGACAATTCTGGGATTTTCGCAGTAAAATATGGGACTCGGACGTATGCTCGGAAATGAATTCCGAGGTCCCAAGCCTTAGAAATCAATTTTCGAAAGAAATTGTTTTGCTGAAATGTTTGAGAATTAAAGTAAAGAAATAATGCAAAAAAAATATCATTGGTATCGGGTCCGTATTTTGGTTCCGGAGCCCGATACAGCTTTGTTAAGATATTTAAAGGTTAACTGTGAAATTTAGTAAAAAACGGAGTTCGTTTGACGTGATTCGGACATCCGGTTGAGAAATTATGAACTTTAAGAGTTTTTGTTGAAAATGATGAGTTTTGAGGTTTAATTCATAGATTCACATGTTATTTTCATGATTTTATCGCACGAACAGGTCTGTATGATATTTTTAGACTTGCGTGCATGATTTGTTTAGAGCCCCGAGGGCTCGGGTGAGTTTCGGATAGGCCACAGGGTGTTTTTCACTTAAAAATAACTATTGGTTTTTCATTTCTGGTGTCCATGTATTTTGTCATGTGCGATCGCACAGAGGAAAGTTTGAGGCCCTTTTTGGAACATTGTGCGAACGCAGCACAAGGCATGCGATCGCGGAGCACAGTCTAGGCCAAGTTGTGTGAACGCACAACATACAGTGCGAACGCACTGCGTTAAATCATGCCTGGGGAGGGGAGGCCAATACCCTGTGCGATCGCACCCCTCCCCATTCGAACGCACTGCCCAAATTTCCCTTACCCTGTGCGATCGCATATAATTACCCGCGATCGCACAGTTGCCCAGCCCAGCTAATATAAATATCTTTTAAAACCGGCAGAACCCTTTCTTCTCCAATTTTTCGAGGTTCCAGCTCTAAAAGCGAGTTTTCTTCAACAATCTTCATCCCTAATTCATAGGTAGTCAATTCCAAACCTTGTTCTTTCAATTCCTTACTATTTTGCATCACTTTTAACACACACAAAAAAAAGAATTTTCATGGTAAGAATTTAGGATTTGGGTAGAATTAGGGAGTTTTGTAAAAATTGAATTTTTATGTCAAATTAAGGTCGGATTTCAAAATTAATAGCATATTTGGGTTCGTGGGTGAGTGGATAAACGTTATTTGGTCCAAACCCCGAGTTTAGACCAAGCGGGCCTGGGGTCGGGTTTTTACCTTTTTTTTAGAAAACTTAGAAAAAATTATATTTTTCAATAAAGTTAGTTCCTTTAGCATTAGTTAATGATATTAAGTTAATTTTGATTAGATTCGAGCAATTTAGAGGTGAATTCAAAAGGAAAAGCAATAATTGAGCAGTGAGTGGCCTGCGGAATTGAGGTAAGTGTTTGGTCTAACTTTGGCTTGAGGGAATAGGACTCCCCACTTGTTTGCTATGTGAAATGCATGGGCGTGGTGTATAGGTGTGGTTACAAGTATCTATGCACTACCCAAATTGTTTGTTAAACATGATCTCCTCTCCCGTTCCCCACTTATTTGATCATTGTCTTAACTGTTATATGTTCATTATTGTTTCTATGACTATTTGGCCTTGTTGAATTATTGTTAGTTATTGTTGTGACTATTTGGAAAGAGTGTTGGTTGTTTGAGCTGGTTTCCTGGTGATATAAACATGGTTGAGAGATTTGGTATTGTTTTTATGAATTAAAGGTATTTATAATTGATATTCATGTTGGTTTCATGGTTGAGAGCTTATTGATGAAGTTATGAGAAATGCAGTTTATTATTTATAATTGTTGAGACAAAAGTATTGTGAAAGGCTTGGCATGAATTGTGAAATTTTGAATAAATTGATATGATATGTCTGGTGGGAGCGAGTTGCACGCCGCAACAAGGAGTGATAAGGGTGGACATGTGGGATCGGGTTGCACGCCGCAACAGGAGCAATAAGGGTAATATATTTAGGGAGGAGAAATAAGGGAGGACAGGTGGGAGCGGGTTGCACGCCTCAACAAGGAGCGATAAGGAAGGACATTTATATTTTATTGATTTTTAAAGAAAAAGAAAATAAGAGTTTTGAAAAGTTAAAAGGTCTATTTTACTACTCTTTAAATATTTTTATTCAAAGTTAAAGTTTGGAACTTTTAAAAATTATTTGAGAATTGGTTATAACTGAGCTATTTTATTTTGTTGCAGCACTTATTTATTTATTTGTTTAGACTTCTTTCTGGCTTTATTATTTATTGTTGTTATCGATTATATTGTTGAAGCCCGACTTAGCCTCATCACTACTTCGTCGAGGTTAGGCTCGGCACTTACTCAGTACATGAGGTCGGTTGTACTGATACTATACTCTGTGCTCTTTTGCACAGATCCAGGTACTAGTCAGCCGTGGAGGGTTCCAGGACGACCACCCGATTCATTTGGAGACACGAGGTACATCTGCCGGCATTCGCAGATTCCGAGAATCTTCTTCTATTTTTACATACATTGTTTACATCATTCAGAACAGTTACACTATTTCTTTCAACCATTATTTGTAGTATTCTTTAGTAGTTCGTGGATCGTGACACCAGACTCTGGGGTAGTTCTAGATTTATTTATATGATTAGTTTCATGACTCGTTTTAATTAGTTAATTGTCTATTTCTCTTTATTATATTGGGAATCATTTATTAAAAGTCAATAGACTCAGTTTACTTTAGATTATTTTATTATGTCTAAATGGATAAATAATGCAAAGTAGTTAATCGAATTCTAACATTGGCTTGCCTAGCAAGTGTGGTGTTAGGCGCCATCACGATCCCTAAGGTTGGGAATTTGGGTCGTGACAACCTCAAATCCTCACATCAAACTCTCCAAAACTCAAGTCCTAACTCCCTCAACTTCACGCTAAATTCCTACCAATTTCATGACTAAACAGTGGGAAATCATTATAAACACATGTAATAAAGCCTGATGCGAGACTAAATTGCATAGTTTAACATGTGATATACCTTACATTTTATGCGTATTA
>ML310452.1:321-55512 GCA_005239505.1 Nicotiana paniculata
CGTTCCCAAACGAATTTCCCTTTTAATGTGATGTTTTTGGGTCTATTTATATGTTTAGGATGAACCCTAAACGTGTCAAAGACTTCTATTTTAACTTGGAAACACTTAAAACCCGTCAAAACTCAATTTCTGGCCGACTGGGGGACCCTGGCGTTTTGGCTCTAAGGCCTGGGTAACGCCAGGCCCCCCCTGGCGTTTTGGCTCTAAGGCATGGCTAACGCCAGGCACCCCCTGGCGTTAGCGCTCTAACGCCTGGGTAAGGCCAGGCTTGGTCAGGCTTTTTGGCTCTATCGCCCGGCTATCGCCCGGGTGTCCCCTTTCGCGTAGTTTTCGACGTATTTGCATCCGTTTGGCCCCGTTTCCATTTCCAATTCACCTACACATAAAATNGCAAGTTAACTTAAACCTTCCGAACGCGCGGGGTGCTACCCTAGTCATTTCTTTAACCACGAACCTTTGTTTAAGGGATTCCTTTGACCTAAACCTTTAGTTTTGTTCCTTGATATTACCACACATTTTCAGTCTTATTCTCTCAATGTGATATACCCAATCATATATACCTTATATAACAACGCCACGTTACGTAAGAGAAGAGAGNGATATTACCACACATTTTCAGTCTTATTCTCTCAATGTGATATACCCAATCATATATACCTTATATAACCACGACACATTACGTATATTAGGTAAGAGAAGAGAGAAAAAAACACATGGGGTCTCACAGTCTCCCCCCCTTAAGAACATTCGTCCGCGAATGGATCAGGTAAATTACTTTGTTTCATTTCTTTTTCGCTAATACGTTATTCGCAATGATATGTTTGTTACATTTGCAAATCATACATCAAATTCTGAAGATTCCAACTACTAGGCTTCGTATAGCTATCTCGTAATAAGAAATTTAAATTTCACTTTCTAGTCAATTAAAATCCAATTATGTTGCTGTAAAGAAATAATTGCCAATTATTTAAATGCGACTCACCTTAAGTCCTAAATAGGTGGGGGGTTTTTCTTCCTCATTTTCTCCTCGGCTTCCCAGGTCATTTCCTTGATGTTGTTATCCCGCCATACCACTTTCACGGAAGCCACTTCTTTAGTTCGAAGCTTCCTTACATGCCGATCTAAAAAAGCTACCGGTACCTCTGCATAAGATAAGTCCTCAACAATGTGAATATCCTCAATGGGCGTAATACGTGAAGGATCTCCAATGCACGTCCACAACATAGATACATGAAACATAGGATGGACTTCTTCCAATTCTGAAGGCAAATCAAGCTCGTACACCACCTTACCAATCCTCCGAATAATCTAATACGGTCCAACATACCTGAGCTGAGCTTCCCCTTCTTTTCAAATCTCATGACGTCCTTCATAGGCGATACTTTTAGGAAAAACCAATCTTCTACATCAATCTCTAAGTCTCGGCGTCGAACATCTACATAAGACTTCTGCCGACTTTGTGCTGTATGCAACCGGTCTCTAATAAGTTTTACCTTTTCCATTTCTTGCTGGACTAAATTAGGACCTAGCAACTCTATTTCCCCAACCTCGAACTAACCGATCGGCGATCTACACTTCCTCATGTATAGTGCTTCGTAAGGAGCCATCTGAATCCTAGCTTGGAACCTGTTATTATAAGCAAACTCAATAAGAGGTAGATGTTCATCCCAACTTCCTTTAAAATCTAGCACGCATGCACGTAACATATCCTCAACTATTTGAATAGTACGCTCTACTTGTCCATCCGCTTGCGGATGAAAAGTGGTGATAAGATTTACCTTCTTGCCTAGACCCTTCTGAAAAGATTTCCAAAAATGTGCGGTAAATTGAGCCCCTCGATCAGAGATAATAGATAATGGCACTCCGTGAAGGCGAACAATTTCTCGAATGTAAAGCTTAGCATAATCCTCGGCTGTATATGTCGTCCTGACTAGCAGGAAATTAGTAGATTTTGTAAGCCTATCAATAATTACCCAAATAGAATCATACCTCCATGGAGTGCGAGGCAAACCAGTGATCAAATCCATAATTATCATGTCCCATTTCAATAATGGAAGCTCAATATACTGAGTTAGGCCTCAAGGCCTCTGATGTTCGGCTTTAATTTGTTGGCAGTTGGTACATTGGGCTACCATCTCTACGATATCTTTTTTCATTCAATTCCACCAATAGATCTGTCAAAGGTCCCGATACATCTTTGTCGCTCCGGGGTGAACTGCATATCTAGAATAATGGGCGTCCCAAAGAATCTTGGTGCGGAGCTCTCCGACTGTCGATACACTTAAGCGGCCCTCGTATGTAAGAACTCCAATTCCAGTTAGCTCAAATAAAGGTTGTCGCTGCTGTGGAATACTTTCCCCCAGTTTTATAAGCTCAGGATCCTCGTGTTGTCGCTCTTTCACTTCAGTAACGAAAGAAGATTTTTCCGTATTTTGAACGAGAATACGTCCACCCTCTGCGTCTACCAAACGAACCTGGAAACTAGCTAGCTGGCATAGATATTTGGTCATCTTGACCTTATCAGCTTCAACATGTCTTAGACTGCCCATGGACTTCCGGCTAAGGGCATCAATAACAATATTAGCTTTGCCGGGATGATATAAAATATCAACATCATAGTCCTTTAGTAATTCTAGCCATCTTCTTTGTCGTAGGATCATCTCCATCTGTTTAAATAAATACTGAAGTCCCTGGTGGTCGGTGAAAACATCAATATGAACCCCATATAGATAATGTCGCCATATCTTTAGGGTAAAGACAACTGCGGCTAACTCAAGATTGTGCGTAGGATAGTTCTTTTCATGTTTTCGCAATTGTCTGGAGGCGTACGCGATAACCTTACAATTCTTCATAAGAACACAACCTAGGCCAATTCTCGAGGCATCACAATATACAACATAACCCTCGGTGCCATCCGGAAGAGTCAAGACAGGTTTCGTAGTAAGCCTTTTCTTTAGCTCCTGAAAACTTTGTTCACATGCCTCAGTCCACTGAAACTTAGCTCCCTTATGTGTCTGTTTTGTCAATGGTGCAAAGATAGAGGAAAATCCCACTACAAACCTTCGGTAATACCTTGCAAAGCCTAAAAATCTATGAACCTCTATCGGATTCAAGGGCCTCGGCCAAGTCATCACAGCTTCAATCTTTTGGCCATCAACCTTGATACCATCGCCGGTAATAACATGACCAAGAAAAGCTACAGAAGTTAGCCAAAATTAACATTTAGAGAATTTAGCATATAACCCGTAGTCCTGGAGAATCTGCAATACAACTCGCAAGTGGTCCACATGATTGGCTTCATATCGTGAATATATCATGATGCCGTGAATAAACACAATAAAAAATTCATCCAATAATTTTTGAATACCCAGTTGATAAGATCCATAAAGGCTGTTGGGGCATTTGTAGCCCAAAAGACATGACAAGGAATTTAAAATGGCCATACCTCGTCCTAAATGTTGTTTTTAGGATATCAATATCCCTGACTCGTAGCTGATGATAACTGGATCGCAAGTCGATCTTAGAAAAACATTTGGCACCTTGTAACTGGCCGAACAGGTCATCCATCAGTGGGAGAGGATACTTATTCTTGATAGTGACTTTATTTAGTTGCCTGTAGTCAATACACATCCGCAAGGAGCCATCTTTCTTTCGAACAAAGAGAATCAGAGCACCCCATGGGGATGTACTAGTCCTAATAAAGCCTTTATAGGGCAATTCCTTTAGTTGTTCCTTCAATTCCCTTAGCTTTGCAGGAGCCATTCTGTAGGGAGGAATGGATATAGGCTGCATATCAGAAAGCAAATATACAGCAAAATCGATTTCCCTTACGGGGNCCATTGGGAATTCATTCACAATAGGAACCGACTGAAGAGTCGCTGGCTCCTTATCTATATCCCTGACATGAACCAGATGGTATATACAACTTTTAGCAATAAAATTCTGACACCTAAGGTATGAAATAAACTTACCCTTGGCGTGGCTGCATTACCTTTCCATTCAAGGACAAGCTCACCAGGAAAATGAAATCGGACCAACTTTGTACGACAATCAATATTAGCATAACAAGATTCCAACCAATCCATACCCACAATGACATTGAAGTCTACCATAACCAATTCAACTAAATCAGCAGAAGTTGGACGGCCATTAATTAACAATGTACAACCTCGATAGACATGATTAGCTACAATAGAGTCACCAACTGGCACAGACACCTCAACTGACTGTGGAAACAACTCAGATCTCATGTCAAGCTTACCAACAATAAATGGAGTAATATATGAAAATCTAGAGTCGGGATCTATCAAGGCATAAATGGCATGATAATGTATTGTCAATATACATGTGACAATATTTGGGGATGCCTCTGAATCTTGTCGGCCTATGAGTGCATAAAAGCGGTTCTGGCCACTACTAGAAACTGAGGTGTTTCCTCTTCCTCTCCCCCTACCACGGCCCTGAGTAGACTGTGGACCTGGTCGGGGAGCACGGACTGAGGGCGAAGAGGATGTTGTGGATCCTGAAGGCTGAGCTGGTGCACCTCTGCCTAACCCCGAGCACCGGCTAATAAAATGTCATGTCTGCCCATAATGATAACATCCACTCGAACCTTGTCTACATTGCCCGGTGTGCAGCTTACCGCACTCAGTACATGAAGGAGTAGGTTGTTTCATCTGTGCGGATTGCTCGAGTCAACGGCCCTCAGGTTAGCCTGAGCTTTGCCCCGGTCCTGACTGAATATAACGATCAAACTGCTGGCCCTGTATCTGTGGTGGGAAACTACCTGTTGACCGAGGTGGATATCGATGGAGTGAGGGCCAAAAATTACTACGTGGCTCCTTATAAAATTTCGTAGTACGAGCCCTCTTACTCTGCTCCCTATCCCTGCGAGTATCACGAATCCGATGGGAAAGGTCCTCTGTAGTCTGAGCGAAAGCCTGTATGCGGGAAATATCTACATCATCCGATAGGGATGCTGCCTTACAGTCTCTAATCAGATGATCCCCCAAACCATCCACATAATGATGAACTCTAGACCTCATAGTACGTACGATATCTGGTGCATACCTCGCCAAAGAATTAAACTTATGGTTCTAATCCCTCACACTCATATCCCCCTGCTTCAGGCTAAGAAGCTGGTCAAGACGGGCCTCTCGAAGCTCCCGTGGAAAATAATGGGCTAAAAACGCCTTAGATAAGTCCTCCCATTCTCTTGGCGGAGCATCTGGTCCTCTGGATCTCTCCCATGCCTCATACCATAGGCAGCTACATCACGTAGTCGAAAGGAATCCAACTCCACAGCCTCGATGACGGAGGCATGCATCACCCTCAATACTCTATACATATGGTCTATATAGTCCTAGGGATCCTCAGTGGAACTGGATCCTGTAAATAATAGAGGGGCCAAGTGAAGAAACTCTCGTACCGTCGAGCTTCCTTTCTGATCTCTCTGGGCATCTTCCCCCGACTCTAGCTGTCGCTCATGAATAGAAACCACCCTAGTCAACAACTGAACTGCCTCCTTCATCCCCTGCTCCCTAGTCTCTGATGGGGGAACAACAGGTGCTGGAGGTCCTGTGGCTCTAGCTGCCTTAGGTACCAATGGAACTGGTGAGGCTGGGGGTATTGCCTCTCTCTGGGCTACAACAAGTTTTAGGGAAGCTGAAACTAGAGGCACTGGAGACTCACTGTGTTCCTCTAAGGGATATATATCCCTCTGACCTGGTGGGGAACGACTGGTACTTTCCCTAGGATCCATACCTATCTCTCGATGTGCCATCTCCTGAGCGTAGGTAGCCTGTTGGATAAGTAACACAAAGCACGATTTAGATTTCATATGTTCTTATAACTTCGCTCTATAGCACGATCTATTAATTGAAAGAAACGTAACCATTCCTAAATGCCTCATAGCCTCCTGATTATAAGTGTGGTGCAAAACACACCCATAAGCAAGACTCTACTAGACACAAATTGTGGACTCCCTAGGTTACGACCTGCTCTGGTACCAAATTTGTCACGCCCCAAACTAGGGGAGGCACGACTGGCACTAGATATTGTATTCGATCGAGTTAGCCACTAAACATACTAGCTAACTAAACTGGGGGCCCAACATATCGGGCAGCGCACCATCTGAAATACTAAGCCTGGACCGTTAAGGTCATGACCTGAATAACAATAAGCCATATAAACAAAGGTAGACAAGCCAAAATAATAAAGTACTAGCTGGCCGACGAGGCCGCGACTGAAGACATACATGCCTACACACATATATATACATGCCAAGCCTGTGGGCTAGAGACTGAAAGCTGCAAAAAGAAACCCAGAATACAGTGTCCACAATAGCCTCTAAGAGTGTCATATGCGCTGTCGGGACAAGGTCCCGACTATACCCAAACTATACAACAAAAGTAACCATCCTATGGAAGCTTCAGGAAGAGGTGGAGCTTACCCACTCACAAATGAACCCCGAAATCCTAGCGGAGGGGTCGATCAGAGTCCCTACCTGGACCTACACGCACGAAACAAAAATGTAGTGTCCCCAGGCAACGAGACATCAGTACGAATAAAAATGTACTGGTATGTAAGGCAGAGAGTAGAATCATACATAACTTATGTAAAAAAGGTAATAGAAATACCACCTGACACTGAAACTCTAATAGCCTCCATGGCCGACATCCGACCTCATAATAATCAAATACGCATGGTATGCTCGTGTAATAGTAAGTCGTGAATACATATATATTTATGCAAATACATGACATACCCAACCTAATGCTAGCAATGGCGGTCTCTCCCAGTAATTAACCGGTATCATATTGCCAACCTGTGGCCATCTGATCGCAAATACTAAATGCCTTTATTTTTAAGTCACACAACCCAAATACGAATAAGAATTCATATATATGGACATATAGTTAAAAAAGCCGACAAAATGACATATATAGATGTCGAATACCCTATTTAACCGAACGAATGGAAATCAACCTAATAGCATCATGAAATTAATTCAGCTACGACCCCGATGCCTTTGTCAGAAGGTCTTTCTAGCAATAGAATAGTAAAATACCATATTTGGCGTCTTAGGAATTTCCCAGAATTCGTGCTAAAAGGAAGGACGGAACTTAGCCTTAACATACCTTTCCAACGAACGTCCGAATGCTGGTAGTTCCTTCACGAACGTTGTTCCTTACGTCCTAAGCTTCGCAAACACTATATATATGCAGCATATATGCACCTATAAATAGTTCATAATTGAGTTTAAATCGGCAGATTTTCCATATGACCCTAACTTCACGAAACATCCGTAGACCTTTGTGAAAACGATCATAAAAGAGTCCGAAGATGATTACCTTGGCAAACCAAGTATAAAGCTTGAAGAACCAGCAAGAAAAAAAAATTTCTATCTTCCAAAAATAGCTCCAAACACAGCTAATAGAAGGGGAAAACGATTGCAAAGCGTAGAGATTGCGTTTCTAGGCATTCAGGCAAACTTTAATGATAGAAATCGTTAAAAACGCACCTTAATCACTCAAGAACACAATGGAACCCTCTCTTAAGCATCCTCACTATTTTGGGACGAAGATGGAATGTTTTGGGGTCTTAAAAGTTGGATTTTCCGACTTATACTACTTGTTTGACCCGACCCGGTTCGCGACCCGGTTTCAGCCCGGATAGTTCGTTGTAAAACAGTAATACCTTCTTACTCCAATGTCGGTTTGATGTCAGGTTTATTTTGGTTGCTAACTAGACTCGTAGACCTCCGATTCGGTAGGTTTTGGGTCCCATAATTCTTTATATATTGGGAGAAATGATCTGATACATTTGACCCAAAGTTTAGAAAATTTATTAGAAAAATTTACGATAACATTTGCCGACCTTTATTACGCAACTTGCTTGACTCCAAAAATTAACATGTGACCAGTGTGATATTATAATACCTCATAACAAATTATTCTTAGCATATTAGACACTCTTAGTCTTATCCAACAGGTGCAAGTTAACATAAATCTTCCGAACGCGCGGGTGCTACCCGAGTCATTTCTTTAACCAAGAACCTTTGTTTAAGGGATTCCTTTGACCTAAAGATTTAGTTTTATTTCTTGATATTACCACACATTTTCATTCTTATTCTCTCAAGTTGGCCTCATGAGAATTTCAGATTTCGTTCCAGCTGTATTAGAATGGACAACATAAGAAGATTCAGGGAAAATCAGAGAATGGTCATTCTGGAAGACGCTTCCCTAAAGCAAGTAATGTAAGCAAATTTAAGCTTAAGGGACTGTAGGTACCAGTTACATTAAGTGTCACCCTCGCGAGTAGGGAATTTTGTTATCCTTGATACAGAAAGATTATCGCAAGGCAAGTAAGGTTCATTGGTGATGTGAAAGGACACCAAAAATGAAGAGGAAAAACATCTATAGGCAGGTCATCATAGCTTCAAGTCTTAGTACACCCCTAAAGGGGGGAATATGGAATAATTTGGAATTAAGTCTGAATTAAGTTGTTCTAGTGACTATGGAATGATAAAGGAAGAATGCGGTAAATGAAAGATGAATGAGATGGCACTTATTCAAATCTTACAGATACGCTACGATTCAAGAATATTGAGCAAGCACGACGTCAAGGAGAGAAAGTAAAGGTTCCTGCCCGAGATGTTATTAATAAATAAGGAGCCATTGCGAGACATAAGTTAAGACGAAGGAAATAACCTAAGAAATATTACGAGGAATATTGATATGAGAATGGGCCAATGAGTAGTTAGTAATTGGTCAGGAAGATCCCAGTTATGGCTAAACAAGAGGTTACAGATGAGTCATCAGATCGTGTAATATAAACATAGTAGAACCCAACATGGAGAATTCAGCCTCGACGAATATCATTATAATACTCAAAGCTATATATTCAAACAAGCTTCGGGGTAGTTAAAGATACCGTGTGAGTGTTAGGGGGATAAAAGAAAGTGCCACTGGGAAGTTAGTCAAAATATCAGTTCAGAAGCACCCCTACAAGCACATGGGCACGGAGGTAAGAAACTAATGATGATTATAGGCAAGGAAGGACGTCAAAAGGGTTCGTAATAAGCTCACAGCTTTACGAGAAACAAGGGTTCTCCCTAAGTACTACAACGAAAGACTAGTTGAGCAAATAAGGAAGAAGGCTTCAACCTAAGCACAACGACCTAACGAGGACATGGTTGTGTAACAACAGTCTCACAACAACATTGGAAGAACGCCAAAGAAAAGTGGCACCTATTGTGGCCAATGAACGGTAAGTAGAACTAAAGGTAATATTCGAGATCATATGAGTTGCACGAAAACTCTGGCATATGTGGCACTAACATAAGCTAAGTATGGACGCAACAAGGGGACAGAAAGACCAGGAAAGGAAATATCTTACGTTGAGAGAAAGCTAAAATGTAACAAGAGAAATTATTCGATTAATGATCCAGAGTTGGTTACGTTATGAACTCACTTAAGGGTTCGGAGTTTTATACATGCAACATATACATCTGTAGAAGATTCTGGTATACGTAAAATGAAAGAATTGAGCCCAGGTCATAAACAAAGGATTATATTATTAAAGGGTTGTATCATGCATATTTCTCAAGCCCATGAAAGGCTATTAAGGTTGAATAGAGAGGAGAGGAAACTGAAGAGTTACATCAACTAAGTAATCAGGAGTCTGATTATTGTACCCAGAAAATTAGAAACATCGTGATCGAGAAAATTGCAAGATCTCCCTTAAAGTCAGTGGTACGAGAGAGATAGTACAACAACCATAGTTTATAACAGCTCTGCGATAAAGCCAGTAATAAGAAGTCAGTATGAAGCTTCTACCAGATTGTAGTATTATAATAGAGCTTCATTTGTGGTTTGAATCATACCTACATGGAAGGGAGGTTATGAAAGAGATAAAATCTATGATACGAGATTTTAAGTAAGGTAAAGGTGAAAAACGTACGAGATACTAAAATGCAGAAAGTTGTGAATAGCCCATACCTCGGATAGAAGGCTAGAAGTGTTGGGATTCAATATCCATGAATGACAACCGTATCGTCAGTGGCGTACATCCAACCTATGGTTTCTAAGTACCGAAAGGTCTAATTAGATAGAAAAAGAAGAGTTAGAGACGATGTGATGTCTCGATGTTCCAGAAGAGCATGAGGGAATCGATCTCAAGCTACAGTATGATAGAACGATATGTTTTTAGAAAGACAAGAGTAGGGATAAGAAGAAGGCAAGTGAGAAGGTGACGAAAATGGGTAAGTCCTTGGAACTAAGCCTGTGAAAACAAAGGAGTTGATGGTTTCTTTAAGTGATTGAAAGCTCAGCATGGCCTAAACGAACTCAAAAAGAGTCTAAGACTAATAACATTTAGAAGAAATGAAATATTTCCCTGGTAGTAGAATAAGGGTACAATTGTTATAAGTGAATGATGACGTTTGGGCCTCTGATTGAGTAATGAGTTCATGAATTTTACAGGATTAAAATACCCACCTAAGGCAAATCATTGGATGACTATGATATGAGATAGGGTTATGGAAGTACAGTGTCGCCCCCAGGTAGATCAGAAAAATCATTTTAAATGTTCCATGATGCAATGTAAGACCTAGCGACAATATATTACGTTAGAAGTTTCAAGTTATCATTAGAAGATTAAAGATCAGCATTGAGGTTAATCGACAATGGATGGGCAAAAACTGCAAAGTACGAGATGGGATTTGGCCATCAGTCTTAAGATGAATAATAATGAAGAAGCGCTAAACGACTTAGCTTTATGCATATAGGATAAGCAACGAAAGTAACCTGGAGTTTGATAGCAGAATCGAGTAACGATAAATGAAAGTGAAAATTATGGTATAGTGTGGCCTACTTAGATAAAGTAAAGCTAATGACGCCAGAGGGACAACTTGCCATAATTTTTTATGTATGTTCACAAAGTAAAGCCTAGAGATTGGCTAAATTTCGGAGAAAATAGAAGAGGAGTTTCGCATAAGTGCAACCTGCATGATAGAAGGTAGCAATAGTTACGAGATTAAAACGATTCCGACTACAAGTCGTGGTGTGAGAAAGACGATTAAAGGGGGGAACGTCTTGGCCTTTGGATTTATTCACAGAACAAATACCTAAATGGCAAGGAGAGTATTAAGATATTCACAAGAGTTATAATTTATAAAAATCATAAGAGCATCATCCCAGAATCAAGGACGAATGTTCCAAAGGGGGAATGATGTTACGCCCCAAAATATTACATGGACATTACGTCCCGCAGTATTATATTACGACGATGTTGCACCCTGTATTATTGTACATTAGATTTGTCGTAAGGTAATTGACATCAGTCCAAGAAAAAGATTATTTTGAGATTATAAGGATTATGCTATTTCAAACAAGTAATGAGTATATTCGTGAAGGTGAGAGGGAAGCAACTCAAAGAAAATGAATTTTTCTCCAAGTTTGGCATGTTGGGATAAAAATTCGGGCCGAGAATTAATACGCGATATTTATGGACTAGTTCCATACAAGGTACCACATGGCCATGATAGTAAGGTTTGTAAGGTGTGTTAAAAGTGAGTAGTATTTTGAGTATTTTAAGATAGTTCTTCATTATGTGCATAAACAGGTAACTATTGATTTTAGTGGAAGGTTAACAATTAATTAATAAATTAATGATTAATTAAATCAAAATCTTGGATAAGGTTTAAGCCAAAACGTGGAAGCCCCCTCCTACTCTTATAAATGACTCATTAGTCATTTAAGATAGGTGTCACATTAAGAATTTTTTTGGCCAAATTATTCCTAAAGTGAGGCCACATCTTAAGGCATCATCAGACTTAAAAGAAGTCATTAATAAGAACGTTAGTCTTCAACCATTCAGTTCAAACATAAGACCTCTCTAACTTTGTAACATTATTAGCTCCAAAACCTTCAAATTAATCATTTGAATCTCCAAAATAAAGATGAAAATTTCAGCAACTTATCCAAAATTCTGTCAACGTGACTTTGCTACAAAAGATCACACGAGACTATGTGATGTTATCACAATAGGGTTTTGCGATTCGAAGGGAGTACGGGGAAATCTTTCTCAAAGAATATTATACGGATTCTTCCCTACATCGATCCACCGTTACGAATTATCGCGATAAAAGGTTTTAAAGGAATTGTCAAGAGAATCAGTTTAGGTATGTTAAGGCTATCCTTTCTTTTTTTTTGGCATGGTCCAAATTATACTGAAGAAACGAGCAAATACATAGTTTCTATAAATTAATCTATTCATAGAAATAGTAAGGGTTTCTAGATTCTTGATTCCCCATGAGAATTATTATTATTTTTTGTTCATGGGTCTCAGAATAATACGTAGTTGGAAAAGTTTATCCGGAAGGAATATTGAGATTATTACGTACTTTTCATGCATTTCATACATGTGCATTCACCCATGACCAGATGGCGTTGTATACGCCTATATATGTAAATATATGTATATGAGATATGGGAAAAGGGTTACGGTGTTATATACGCACCACCACCTGATCAGCTGGTATATGATGATGATGTTGCCCACAGTGGCTAAAGACCAGGAAAAGTAAAAGTTTACGACTAAAGAAAGCTGAGAAGGAACAAAAAACATTATTCGATTAATGACCCGGAGTTAGTTACATAATGGACGCACTTAAGAGTTCGGAGTTTTATACATGCAATATATACAGTCGTGGATGATTCAAGTATAAGTTAAAAGGTAGAATTGAACCCATGTCATAGATCGAATTTTTAAAGGATAATATTATGGATATTCCATAGCGCCCATGAAAGGCAAAACATAATAACTAATACCATGAACCAGAGATCAGGAGATAGCTTAATCCTACACAAAGGCTGATAAGAATAAGGACGAAACTAAAGAGTTACATCAACTAAGTAAATTACGAGTCTGCTTATTGGACCTAGAAAGTTACAAACATCATGACTGAGAACATTGTAGAATCACTCTTAATGTCCGATGTACAAGAGAAATAGTACAATAGCCATATTCCATAATGGCTCTACGATAAAGCCAGTTAGACGTGTTCCAACCTCATAAGAAGTCAGTATGAAGCTCCCCGAATTGTGTATGCACCAGAGGTGCAAGTATTATAATAGAGCTTCAAATTATGGACATGAATTACACCTAGGTGGGAGGAAGGTCATGAAAGAGATGGAAGATACAATGCGAGATTTTAAGGTAAGTAAGGTAAAGGTGAATAACGTACGAGATACTCAAAGGAAGAAGATCATGAATAGTCCATACTTCAGATAAAGGTCTAGAAGCATTGGGATTCAGTATCCAGGAATAACATCAGTGTCATTAGTTACATACCTTCCAGCCCATGGTTTCTAAGTATCTAGAGGTCTAGTTAAGAGAGTAAAGAAGAGTCAGACACGATGCAATGTCTCTCTTGATGTTCCAGAATAATATAAGGAAATTCATGGCGCAAGCAAGTTGAGGGAATATTGCGAGTAGTATAAATAGATATGTGTAGGTCGCAAGCTAAAGTATGAAAAAGCGACAAGGTTTTAGGAGGACAGGAGTAAGGATAAGAAAGGGCAAGTGAGAAGGTGACGAGAATGGATAAGTCCTTAGGATTAAGCCTGTGGAAACAAGAGAGTTGATACTTTCTCTAAGTTGTAGAAAGCTCAGTATAGCCGGATGAACTCAAAGGAGTCTAAGACTAATAGCATTTAGAAGAGATGGAATGATGCCATGGTAATAGAATTAGGGTGTAATTGTGATAAATAAAGGATTTTAAGAATATTACATGATTAAAATACCCACGTAAGTGAATCACATGGGGATGCTATGAAATACGGTTATGGAAGTATAGTATCGTATCACCTCATGTGGATTAGAAAACTCACATCAAATGTTCCACGATGCAACGTGAGCCCTAGTGATTACATAAGAGGTTTTAGATTATCAGTAGTATATTGTAGATCCATATTGATATGAATCAACAATGGATGGATACAAGTCACAAAGTATGAGATGCGATTATGCCGTCATTTGTAAGATGAACAGTAGTGTGGAAGCATTAAAGGGCATAGAATTATATATATGGGATATGAAATAAAAGTAACCTGCAGTTTGGTAGCAGACCTCAGTAACGATAAATCGAAGTAAGATTTACGGTATAGTATGACCTACTTAGATGCAGTAAAGTCATGTAGATAGATAATCGTGTCTATGAAATAAGGTATAGCAATATTGCAAATTAAAAAAAATACCGACCAAAGAACTTCAGTATACCATGGATTCCCAGAGGGACATCTTCTCAAGTCCTGTATATGTTCCCAAAGTGAGGCGTAGGTATTGGCACACATACAAGGAAAAGGCCATACATGTTGCATAACCGAATGTAGCAACAGTTACAAGATTGAAAGGATTCTGACCACAACTAATAGTGTGAGAAAGAGACCTAAAAGGGGAGGGGGGGGGGGGAGGGCCTTGGACTTTAGATTTATTCACAGAACAGTTGCCTAGATGGAAAGGGGAGTAATAAAGTAGTCGAAAGACATAGGCTATGAAAATGATAAGTGCATCAGTCAACATTCGAGGGCGAATGTTCCAAAGGGGGGAATGATGCTACACCCCATGTTTTCGTACGTGAAAGTGCGACATAACTAAATTGATGAAAGCTCGAAAATGATATTATTTTAAGATTATAAGCATTTTATGTTATTTCAAACAAGTGATAATAAATTCGTGAAGGTGAGAGGGTAAGAGAATCGAAGGAAATGAATTTTTTCAAATTTGTACATTTCAGGATAAAATACGGCCCGAGCTAAAATACCCGATATTTATGGACTAGTGCCATACAATGTACCATATGCCTATGGTAGTAAAGTATGTTAAAAGTAAGTAGTATTTTAAGTAATTTAAAACAATTCTTAATTATGCGGGTAATTAGTTAATTACCGGGTAGCGGAATATTACCTAATTAATTAATTGATAATTGGATAAAGTTTAAATCCCCAACAAGGTTATTACGTGGCAGCCCTCCCATGCCAAAGTGTGACTCATAACTTAGAATGAAAGGTGGCTATTTAAAAGGGTCATAAACATGGCACATACAAAAAGGTATTAGTAGTTTGGCACTTTAGGCTTCATTTTGGCCTTAAAAATAGTGCTGCTACTCCATAACCCCAATGCTTATCAAAACACTTCATTTTTAATGTCTTGAATACAAGACACTACAACCAAAAATCCCTACAATTCCTTACACATACTACAAACACAAGTGAGAACGTTAGAAATTTTCCTGAGTTTTCAACAAGACTTCTTGCAACCAATTCCTACAAAAATCCATCAAGAATTATTAGAATCTCAGTAATGTAAAAATTTTGTGTTTCTAACGGAGTACGGTGCAACTTTTTCCAAAAATATCATACGGATTTTTCCCTACTCCAGGTATGTTACGGCTAGCCCTTCTTTCTTTTTGTCATGATCCAAATAATACAAATGAAACGAGAAAAATATACAACTTTCATAAATGACTCTATTCATAGATATACTAGGGGTGTCTATATTCTTGATTCCCCATGTAAATTATTATTATATCTTCTATTCATGGGTCTCAGAAAAATAGGTATTTGATAAAGTTTATCCGGAAGGCATATTGATTTTTATGGCAGTCCGAGAAAATCTTATTAACGTATTTCTTATGCATTTATACATGTACATTCACCCATGACCATATGACGTTATATACACGTATATATGTATATTTTACTTATATGGGATATGGGAACAAGGTTATGGCGTACACATCACCACCTGATCAGCTGGTATATGTTGATGATTTTTTCCATAGTGCCAGAGATGATATGGGATGCCCTCCGAGACTTGATGATGTTATGAAACATATACCTATGCACGACATGACATTCATACGCATATGCATGACACTATAGTTATTTCTTGATTTACAAAATTATCCATACTTACATGTTGAGTCATTTACTCTATTTATTTCATGTTTGTTATGCACTTATTTATGTGTCTTACATAATCGGTACATTACTTTTACTAACATCTCTTTTTCCTGGGACACTGTGTTTCATGCTCGCAGGTCCCGCTATACAGGTCGAGAGCCCTCAAAATAGGCTATCAGCTCAGCGGAAGATGTTGGTGTGCTCCACTTGCCTCGGAGTTGATTGTTTGGTTAGAATGATTTAGACGTGTATTATTTGGTATGGAAGAAATTTATCCCGACCTTTATGAAAATTATGTATTCTTAGAAGCGTGTAGACAAGTGTCGTGTACGTAAAAGATTGTATGGCCTTGTCGGCCTATGTTCAGTATACGAGTGGTTCTTTTGTCTTATAGACCCGTGTGTTTTATATATAAGTTTGTATCACATGTTGTATTCTACTTATCTCACGACAGCCTTCTGACTCAGTTATCTAAGGTAGTATGACATGAAAAAATACGTTATGTTGGTACTCGGTTGAGTAAAGACCAGTGCCCATCGCGGCCCATCAGTTTGGGTCGTGACAACTACTTCCCCGTACCTCTTTTGACTTATGTGACTTGTCGGGAGGTTTTGTTGTGGTTTTTGGGGGTGTTTTGGGACACTTAGTCCCTAAACAGAAGATTGAGTATTAGAATTTTGACCGTAGTTGGAACTGTTTGAAGACGACTTTGGAATGGAGTTTCGTTTATTCCGTTTGCTCCGCAGGGAGATTTTGAACTTAAGAGCGTGTCCGGACTATGAATTGGAGGTCCGTAGATAATTTAGGCTTGAAATGGCGAAAGTTAAATTTTTGGAGATTTTAAACGGAAGAGGAATTTTTGATATCGTGGTTGGATTCTGATTCCGGAAGTTGGAGTAGGTCCGTAATGTTGAATATGACTTGCTTGTAATATTTGAGGCCACTCGGACATGGTTTGATAAGTTTCGGCATCAGATGTAGAAATTTGAAGTTTCAAGTTCTTTAATTTTGGATTGCAGGGGGATTCGTGTTTTTGGCATTGTTTGATGTGATTTGAATGCTCAACTAAATTTATATGGTGTTTTAGAACTTGTCGGTATGTTTGGTTGAGGTCTCGGGGACCTCAGCTGTGTTTCGGGGTGAGTTTTGAGCAAATCTGGGCATTTCGGCACTCTGATGTTGTTTTGGAATGTTGGAAGTGCGCATGGCACAATTCCATGTGCTGAGGCACATTTTTGAGTGCTTTAGCATATGAAAAAGTGCTGCTGCAGACGAAAAAGTACGGACCACAGAGGAAAAGTGCGGATCACACAATTTTGTCTACGGTCGCACTTCTGGTGATTTTCGCAGGTTCTCTGGTCCGACTTTGGAACCTTATATCTTTTGATCTAAAAGTAATTTGAGATGATTCAAAAAATTAAATTTGTAGCCCCTCATGTCTAGTTTCCAGAACAGTGAAAAAATCATCATTTGGACATTTGTAGAGAAAGTAATGTCCAGTTTATTGAAGCCTAATAGTGGAGAGGTTACGAAATGCAGCCGCACATTGTTTGTGCGCCCACAGAAGCTAGGATGTGCGACAGCACATGGAATTGTGTCGACCGCACATTGATAGGTCATCTTGGGTACTATATAAAGGTTTGGGTATTATTTACTTTTTCGACTTTGGGAGCTCGATTTGAGACGCTTTTTCATGGGTTTTTTAAGATATTAATCGAGGTAAGTTATTCTAACTCGAATTTGGTTAATATACATGAATGTACTTTGAGATGAAAATTTGGAAAAAAATTGTGGAAATTTCATAAACTATAAATTGGGGATTTGATGTTCGAGTTGTGATCGGAATGTGCTAATTTTGGTATGGTTGGACTCGGTAGTGAATTGTTGTTCATATTTTGTGACTTTTACCCGATTTAGAGACATGGTCCCATATAGAATTTTTGGGGAAATTTTCTAATTTCTTGTCTTAACTTTGATTTTATTAATTAGATTAGTTTTTTATAGTTATATTTATGATATGTAATTGATTTTCGCTAGATTTGGGTCATTTGGAGTCGGATATTCATGGAAACAACATTGTTACAGATTGATTTGAGCTTGGTTCGAAGGAAATAGATTTCCTAACCTTGTGTGGGGGAAATTCCCTTTAGGATTTTCCGTTGTTATGATATATGAGTGTCGTGTACGCGAGGTGATGAGTGCATGCATGAGCTATTTGTGGGAAAACCTGCCTGTTTTCATCTTATATGATTATACTAACATGTGTAATTATCCTGTTAGCCTAGAATAGCATGTATACATGTCTTAATTTCTTATTTGAACTCTTTCCAGCATGTTCAGTAAATCCTACTACTTTGCTTGACTTTTACTTAATCTAAGCTGTAGATTCTCTTGTTGTACCTATCTTCTGAAACTGTCTGAGCTGTATTTTGGGACTATGGGACGGTTTCCTGGGAGATCCCCTGCATATTTACTTATGGGACTACGGGGCGGTATCCCGAGAGATCCTCCTGTACATTTACTTTTGAGAGTACGAGGGGTACCTTGGGAGTTCTCCCTGTACATTTACTTTTGAGACTACGAGGCGGTACCTCGGGAGTTCTCCCTGCATATTTACTTTTGGGACTATGAGACAGTATCTCAGGAGATCCCCTGTTGTTTACTTCTGCATGTTGTACTGTTATTTCATTGTGTTTTCCTTTGGGAACTCCGGTCTCTTATTATTACTGTTGTATTCTCCGGCTTTACTTATTATATACTAGTGGGCCTGACCTGACCTCATCAGTACTCGACTGAGGTTAGGCTTGGCACTTACTGGGTACCAATTGTGGTGTACTCATACTACTCTTCTGTACATGTTTTTGTGTTCAGATTCAGGTGCTCGTTATCAACCGCATAACCAATGAGTCGAGACACCTTTGGAGACATCAAGGTATATCTTCCACGTCCGCATACATCGGAGTCCCTTTCTACTCTTCCTCATGTCCATTACCTTCTTGTATTTCTTCTGTTAGACTCTGCTGTATAGAGACGCTAGATTTTCCTTTTGTAGTTTGTGATTCACGATGTTTTGGGTTTCGGGAAGACTGTGTAGTATATTGAGGAGATAGTTATTGTACATGACGAGCGGTATGTTATTAAGTCATGTTGTTACTGTTATAATTAGTTGTTAAAATTCTGCTTCCATTTCATTATCCCGCAAATGTTAGACTTGCCTAGTCGTAGAGACTAGGTTTCATCACAACGTCATACGGAGGGGAGATTGGATCGTGACAACATACATGTAACACATAAAGAATACATAACAATGGTAGACAAAGAATATATAACAATTCTACAAAGGATATGTAGTAGGTAAAGGATATGCAAGGATAACTTCGGCTAAAGCAAGCCACATGATTGTTGTGTACAGTGACCTAGGAATTGTAAGAATAGATTTACCTAAATTCAAGCTTGACTTTAGGACCACTGTGAGATGTACGTATTAAACATCGTATGCCAATCTATGAAACTTCAGAGTTTTGAAAGAAGGTTCGGAGGGGGCGAACAGACAACCCTCGCTTGACTTGTGTGATTGCGTACGACCAAGAGTCTAAAGAAAAATATTTACAATTTAAGAAGGCAGTACCAAAGACATATATGAAAGAATATACCATGCAATCATATGTAACACAATATACAACATAGACATGTGGAAAGCATATACAATATGATCATGACATAGAATACACCACTTGAAGCGTGTGACAAAGAATATACCACTTAAAGAATATACCGCTTGAAGCGAATAACAAATAATAGACAACTTGAAGCATGCGACGAAGAATAAATGATTTGAGGTAAAGCATATACAACTTAAAGCAAGGAATATAAAACTTGAAGCAAAGAGTACACAACTTGAATTAGAGAATATACAACTTGACGTATGTGACATAAAGAGTAAAAGTTGGAGTACTGGAGAACCTGTAATCCCTCAAGTAATCGGTCAAGTCCACTGTGGTTAGAACGTGAAGAATCCCCACCTGAATCGCTATGTTGTTGTACCCTATTTTGCACAAAGTCAGACAAACTACAACTTATAGTACTCTACAACATTAATTATTGTTTATAGTCTCCACCTAGTATTTAAGGTATATTAGGACACCTATACTATACTATGTAATACTTTCATTACGGACTGCAACACCAATTGAGATTCTAGGTAAGAGTTACGATTATCTCGAGGGGAAGGTGTTAGGAATCCCTCAAGATCCACAAAATGTGATTCTAGTGGATTCAGTCAAATAGAAGAGGGATTAAGTAAAATGATTAACTTTTGATATATACAAAGAACGGTAAAATAGTTTGAATGAAGTGTGGTAGAACATGAATGTCATATGGTGAAAGAATTAAGTGAAAGAATTGATATGGCGAGTAAAGAATGAATATTATATGACAAATGTATCACATGAAAAGAAAAACATTTATAGTAGAAAATGAATTGTAATAAAATGAATATTTGATGACAAAATCATTCGGATCACCATATGAGCAGGAATGTCTAATTGTCAAAAATATGGCAATTCAACTATATTTTACAAGCATTCCTGCTGGTAGTGAAATAATCAAGGATAGCTTATAAATAGATTACTTGCGAGATGCATGCTAGTATGATCGTGAAGGATAACATTATCTGTTTATTTTCACAAAAGAAGACATACCTTTTATTTTATGTGTATGTTTAAGTTAACTAGTAAGATGTATATGTATACGATTAAAATCTCATGCCCCAATCTTGTAGGCTCGAGAAGTTATATCGAGGGTAAAAGCCTGGAAGAGACCGAGGTCGTGCTCGATGGTGCAGTAAAAAGCTCGAGGGCCTGAATGCTTGATGAGCATCGAAGACCGATTTGCCAAATAATGTCGTTGTGAGTTTGTTACGGAAAGAAAAAGATTCTCGCGACGACCCCAAATATCATGGCGTAAATCCCGGGATAGATTTTTACGAATTAGTACAAATCCGCACTAGGTTGTTATACAGCTGTACCAATAAAATTCCTTACTGTAAATAAAAATGTACCATATTTAGGATTTCTCCTCCTATATAAAGGGGACCCTAATCATTTGTAAAGGGGATCTGATCATTGGGAAAGAATATACTTTCTTACTTTTCTCGTTTAATGCTCTTCATAATCATTCTTTAGCTTTATTATACATACTTTACTGTTCTAGCTTTATTATTCCTAACTCACCTCGAGGTCATCGAGCTCGAGGACTCTACTGCTCTAGCAACACCGGTTTGAGTTATCAATCCTTCTCATTAATACTATACATTGCTTGTTTATTTATTAGTATTATACTAGATCACATATCTTTAAAACCGCAAATCAAATTTAATTGGTACTCGTATTTTCGAGGTAATTAGTTTGGCACCCACTGTAGGGCTAAAGATAATAGTGATTATTACAGTACAAGTTTTTTGATAACACATGTTATTCTTCAAACTTTTTCTTGTCAAAGATTCTTTGATTTCAGGCTAAAACATGTCGAACTCAGCAAATACACCAGTGCATGGTAACGACGACCTCAAATTCCATGGTGAAAATGACAGTGCAACAGCTTCAGGGGCCGGTGTGCCACCGCTCAACCCTGGGGTAGCACCAGTTTCTAACCCACTTGATGTTAGTTCACACATTGCTATAAACGTTGACTTGGGCACGGACGTCGGAGGGAGCGTGCGTGGAGAACTTCAACCCAATGGAAAATAACACAAGGTAGAGGAGGTGGGGAAGTCAGTCTCCAAGTGATTTTTTAAATGTTGCAAGCACAATAGATCGCCATCGCTCAGTTGTAAAGCCAGCAAAAGACCCCGAGTGTGGTTGGACCAGAAACTACTCATCGTGCTGAACCAGTCCCAGAAAGGTCGAGCAACAGTGGATCAGGAACTGACCCGACAATCATGAGAATGTTCGAAGAACTCACAAAGAGGATCGAGTCAGGAGAGAAAAGTATATAGGACAGCGTTAAAAGAGTGGAAACGTACAACTCGAGGTCGACCAAATATCGGGAAAACATCCGATTTTAAAAGGACCCGAATCTAAAAATTTCGTGCAAAAACCTTTCCCTTCGAGTGTGGCCCTGAAGCCAATTCCAAAAAAGTTTTGCATTCGGATATATCCAAATACAACGGGATTACTGATCCCACCGAACACATCACCACATATACTTGTGGTATAAATGGAAATGATTTGGAGGACGATGAGATCGAGTCTGTTCTACTAAAGAAGTTTGGGGAAACTCTGTCCAAAGGGGCCATGATTTGGTACCATAACCTACCCCCAAACACTATTGATTTGTTTGCCATGTTGGCAAATTCGTTTAAGAAGGCATATGATGGTGCTATAAAGGTTGCAGCAAGGAAGTCATATGTATCCAAAATCAAACAAAGGGACAACGAGATGTTGAGAGAGTTTGTGTCCCAGTTCCAATGGAACGAATGGAGTTGCCACCACCAGTCTCCGATGACTAGGCTATATAAGTTTTCACTCAGGGGCTAAACGAGCAGAGCTCGATAGCATCGAGGTAGTTGAAACAAAACTTGATTGAGTACCCCACCATAACTTACGTAGATGTGCATAACAGATACCAATCGAAGATTAGGGTTGAAGATGACCAGTTAGGAGCCCCATCGGGCTCCGTTTATCCAAACAGGGTAGCAACAAAAGATTCAAGAGAAGTAGGCAGGAACCAAGACTGAGTAAGGAGAGGTATGAGCAGTACATCGAAGACTGAAGGAGCAGCTCGAGGCATAACGTACCTCAAAATGATCAAATGGCAGATCGAGGTTAGAATTCTAGGGGAATCATGAGTAAGACCGGGTTTGACAGACACTCAGGATCGGCAGAGGCATCCTGAATATCGGAATATAACTTTAGAATCGATGCCTCAGGTATCGTCTTGGCCATTGGGAAAATCATAGATACCAGATGGCCTAAACCCATACAAACTGATCCTTCTCATATGAATTCCAACTTGATGTGCAAGTATCACAGTTCACATTGTCAAATGATCGGGGATTGCAGGCAACTTAGAGAAGAGGTAAACCAATTGTTCAATGAGGGGTACCTTCAAGAATTTCTCAGCTACAGGGCCAAGAACCGCTTAAGAGAAAGAGACGCCAACAGGAAGAACGAAGTAGAGGTACCCCAACATGTCATTCACATGATCATCGGAGGAGTCGACATCCCATAGGGACCTATATTCAAACGCACCAAAGTAGGACTCACAAGGGAAAAGAGGACTCGGGACTACATTCCCGAGGACACCCTCACATTCAATGAGGAAGACATCGAAGGCCTATCTCAGCCACACAACGATGCACTGGTAATTTCTATCCTTTTAAATAAAGTTCAAGTTAAACGCGTTCTTGTGGATCCAGGTAGATCAGAAAATATAATCAGGTCGAGGGTCGTGGAGCAGCTCGGGCTGCTTGATCAAATCACACTAGCATCTCGAGTCTTGAATGGCTTCAACATCGCAAGTGAAACAACAAAGGGGGAAATCATCCTTCCAGTTAACGTGACCGGAACCATACAAGACACAAAGTTTCAAGTCATCGAAGGTGATATGAGATATAATGCTTTGCTGGGAAGACCGTGGGTTCACAGCATGAGGGTAGTGCCATCAACCCTTCGTTAAATGATGAAATTCCCAACAAAAGATGGCATAAAAACGGTATATGAGGAGCAACACGCAGCTAAGGAGAAGTTTGCAGTTCATGACTTCGTACCAGTGTCGAAGCCCTCTACATTGAAAAAGTCGAGTGTCAAGGATAACAGGTAACCAAATAGAAATTACAGCCTATATCCTCGGTTGAGCCCAAGGAACAGCTGATCAAGGATAAAGAAGAAGATTTCCTTACCCCTCGAGCTTTCGTCGCCCCCGAGGAGTCAGATGCAACGAAGCCATTGTTGAAGAACTTGAGCAGGTGATATTAATCGAGTATCTGTCGAATAAAAGGTATACCTGGGGAAGGGATTAACCCCCGAACTCAGGAAAAAAATCATTCAATTCCTTATCGATAACATTGATTGCTTTGCTTGGTCCCACTTAGATATGACAGGGATCCCACCGGAGATAACTACTTATCGACTAAGTGTTGATCTCAGATTTAAACTGGTGAAACAAAAGAGAAGGCCTCAGTCCGAGGTAAAGAATGCATTCATCAAACACGAGGTAACCAAACTTCTTAACATATGGTCCATTAAGAAAGTGAAATATCCCTAATGGCTAGCTATGTAGTAGTTGTCCCTAAAAAGGGAAACACACATAGAATGTATGTAGACCACAAAGATTTGAACAAGGCGTTCCCTAAAGATGCTTTCCCATTGCCCAACATCGATCGTTTGATCGACGCTACGGCCTGCCACGAGATCCTTACTTTTCTCGATGCCTACTCCGGGTACAATCAAATTTGAATGAATCTAGAGGACCAGGATAAGACTTAGTTTAACAAGAAGTACGGTACATATTGCTATAACGTAGTTTCCTTCGGGCTAAAAAACACAGGGGCTACATACCACCGCCTAGTTAATAAAATGTTCGAACATCAGATAGGCAAAACTATGGAAGTTTACATTGATGACATGCTAGTTTTCCCTGCACGCAGAGGACCATTTGACTCATTTGCAGGCAACGTTAGACGTCTTAAGAAAGTACAAGATGAAACTCAACCCCAAGAAATGCGTTTTCGGAGTTGGCTTGGCCAAGTTCTTAGGTTTCATGGTGTCGAACTGGGGGATCGAGATCAACCCCGAAAAAATAAAAAGCCATCGAGGAAATTACCGTTGTAGATAATGTGAAAGCTATACAATGACTAACTGGGTGGATAGCTACCCTAGGCCAGTTTATCTCGAGATCATCGCATTAGAGTCATCATTTTTTTTCCCTAATCAATAAGAGGAACAACTTCGCATGGACACCGGAGTGTCAACGAGCCTTAGAAGAATTAAAACGCTATCTCTCGAGACCACCCTTGCGTCATACTCCGAAGGAGGATGAAAAACTCTACTTGTATTTAGCCGTGTACAAGGTAGTTGTAAGTGGCATGTTGGTTCGAGAAGAACAAGATACGCAATTTCCTTTTTATTACGTAAGTCGGACCCTAAGAGATGCTGAAACCATGTACCCGTATTTAGAAAGGTTAGCACTTGCACTAATAAGCACGTTTAGGAAATTAAGACCATATTTTCAATGCCACCCTATATGTGTATTGACTACATATCCACTTTGAAATATCTTGCATAATCCCGAATTATTGGGCTGATTGGCCAAGTGGGCCATCAAATTTGGAGGGTATAATATCGAATATCAACCCCGAACTTCTATCAAGTCCCAAATTTTGGCAGATTTCGTGGCTGAATTTACGTCTGCCCTCGTACCCAAAGTAGAAAAGGAACTCTTGTTAAAAATGAGTAGGTCTTCGGGGGTGTGGACCCTCTTTACAGACGGTGCTTCTAATGTAAAAGTGTCCGAGCTTGGTATTGTTTTAAAACCGCCTACGGCCAATATCATTAGACCATCTATGAAAACTTCTAAATTAACTAAAACCGAGGTTGACTATGAGGCCATGATTGCAAGTCTCGAACTGGCCCGTAACCTAGGAGCGGAGGTCATTGACGCGAGATATGACTCCTGTTTGGTAGTAAACCAAGTAAACGGAAGCTTCGAGGTTCGAGAAGATAGGATGCAAAGGTACTTAGAAAAACTTCAAGTGACTTTGCATCGCTTCAAGGAATGGACACTGGACCATGTACCTCGAGAACAGAATAGCGAGGCAATGCACTTGCAAATTTGGGGTCGTTGGTCGAAGAAGATGACATTGTCCCGGGGACTGTCGTCCAATTGTCGAGGTCGGTGATCAAAGAAGGCCATGAAGAAATTAATTCAACAAGTTTGACGTGGGATTGGAGGAATAAGTACGTCGAATACTTGAACCACGGGAAGCTCCCCGCGGACCCAAAAGAATTAAGAGCCTTACGACCCAAAGCAACTCGATTATTACTCGATGAAAATGGAACACTATATAGAAGAACCTTTGACAGACCACTTGCATTGTGTTTGGGACTGGGGGACACCAATTATGTACTACGAGAAATCCACGAAGGTACCTGTGGGAACTATTCTGGTTCCGACTCTTTGATTCGGAAGGTTATTAGATGAGGGTATTACTGGGATAGCATGGAAAAAGATACTAAGGAGTTTGTTCGAAAGTGCGATAAATGTCAAAGGTTCGCACCAGTGATTTATCAGCCCGTTGAACAACTCCATTCGGTCCTATCCCCGTGGCCATTCATGAAAGGGGGGGATGGACATCGCCGACCCCTACCAACGGCGCCAGGTAAAGCTAAATTTATTTTGTTTATGACTGTCTATTTTTCAAAATGGGTAGAAGCGTAGGCCTTCGAAATAAGAGAAAAAGAAGTAATTGACTTCATATAGGACCACATCGCATATATGTTCGGGATACCCGCCAAAATAGTATGTGACAATGGGAAGCAGTTCGTCGGCAGCAAAATGAAAAAATTCTTCGAGGACCATAAAATCAAAAAGATTCTATCAACGCCCTGTCACCCAAGCCCAGATGGCCAGGCCAAGTCCTCAAACAAAACTATCCTTCAAAACCTGAAGAATAGGTTGAATGATGCTAAAGGGAAATGGAGAGAAGTATTTCCCGAGGTGCTATGGGCATATCGTATAACGTCGAAGTCAAGCATGGGGGAGACCCCATTATATTTGGTGTATGGGTCCGAAGCATTGATTCTGGTCGAGGTCACGGAACCCGCGTCAGATTTTATCATACTACCGAGGCTTCAAACCACGAGGCTATGAATATTTTTCTCTAGCTATTAGATGAAAACATGAAGCCGCACTAATTCGAATGCCCGCGCAAAAGCAATGGATCGAGAGGTATAAAAACAGAAGGGTGAACCTTTGCCATTTCGTAGTCGGTGACTTTGTTCTAAGCAAAGTCACCTTCAATACCCGAGATTAAAATAAAGGGAAACTAGGCCCCAATTGCGAAGGACCGTACCGAGTCCTCGGAGTCGCAGGGAAAGGATCCTACAAACTTAGAACAATGAAAGGCGAGCAACTAAGAACTAATTGGAACATATAACTCCTCAAACAATATTTTTGCGAAGGTATGACCTTCACCCCTTTTTCATTTATAGATAAGGCTAACTCCTTGCAGGGGTTCAATTGGAGACATCGAAGCACCCTTCAACTCGAAGACCTTAGGTTTTAAAGCATGTGTTGCGCTCTTTTTCCCTTAGATCGGGTTTTATCCCAAATGGGTTTTTCCCGGTAAGGTTTTTAACGAGGCAACATTTATATGCTACCTAATGGAAATTCAACAAGTATTCAAGACTTCTTTTCAATCAACTCCGAATACTGGGGGGCATCACCCTCGGAGGTTGTACTTTTAAAGAAAGCAATTCACGCCAAAGAGTGCCTCGATAGGAAAACTTTGTAATTGGCCAACCGGTCAAATGAACCTTGTCCATGTAAAATAATCGAGCCCCCGAAGGCAAAAACATGTAAGCATGTATCAATATTCAAAGAAGCATTTTTGCTATATCAAAATTCTTCATGTGTAAAACAAATCTACTATTTTACGAGTTTCACACTTATAATTCTACAGGAAACGACTCAAGGACATAACACAAATACACCCCGAATACTCGGGGACTGTCATCGACATTCAACACATTGAGTCATCAAAAACTCGAACTCAAAAGACCTCAAATATGGAATATTCAAACTCAAAAGACCTTAAAGAGGCATATTCGAACTCATAAGACCTATAAGACGCATCCCATCGATAAAAAGGCCAAGGCCATCATACTTGGAGACTAAAGGCTATGGCCGAAATAATGCGGCTCAGAAATGTTCGACTTACGCCATAAAACTAAAGGCCTTAAACACTTCAAAAACTCGGTTAAATCAGGCTACCCTCGGCAAAAGCAAATGGTAAAGGGCTTCGATAAAACCAGCCCTCGAGTAATTCAAAGGTTTCGATAATATCATCATTCAAAAAAACCTCATGAGGTATTCAATTATCGTTACACAACGAATTAAAAAAAAGGTTCCAATCGATCGAACCTTTGAAAAATCAAACGAATACAAAAAACACATGCTAAGACATACTAAATTTTTCACTAAGTCTTTAGCTAAAAAAAGGGGAAAGTCATAGCCATTTTAGAGGCCGAATTGGCCCAACCTAAAAGAGCCTAAGGTCCAACCTAAAAGAGCCTAAGGTCCAGCCTAAAAGAACCTAAGGGGAAATATTTAAAGAGCTTAAATGTCGAAGCACACCGTGCTCAAAACCTTCAAAATACGAATCGTACACCAATTCAAGCCTAACGAATTTAATGGATTTCTAACTTTTACAATCGATGCCGAAACCTATGAAACCAAATCCAATTGACCTTAAATTTTGCGCACAAGACATAAATGACACAACGGATCTAATCCAACTTCTATAACCAAAACCCATGCCACTGCCCAAACTGGAGGGTCATGACTAGCAACCGGGTCATACTTGCCGAGCACCAATGTACATTTTATCTAACCTTCCTTATTATCTTTAAGGGCCGACTTGATCAATATAAATGGTAGACATGAATCATGAACAACTAGCAATGAAAGATAATGTCACGAACATACATAACACGGGACGACAATGTTGTCACGAAACTATATATAAGGTACGAGTTGCCAAGCTGTCATGAGGGACTATACAACAAAAATCAGCCGACAAGGCATTCCAAACTATACATGAGTCGACACATGTCTATGAGCCTCTAAAGGCACATAAGTGCTGCAACATTGTCGGAACAGGGCCCCGACATACCCAGAATGTATATAACAAAAGTGCATAAGAAGACCACGGCAAGTCCGGATAAGGGATCTCGCCAAAAATTGTTGAAACTGGACAACCTATTGTGGTGGGGAAATGTCGCCTACCTGTCTGTCAGGATATGCACCATGACATGTTGAGTCCATAAATAAAAGGGACGTCAGTACGAATAAAGTACAGAGTATGTAAGCATCAAAGCATAAATAAGAACAATAATGTAAACAAGGATAAATAATATACAACCTGTAACATCTGAGTACCTCTGAGGGTTACCAAAACTAAATTCATGACAAATATATATATACATAAACATTTAAAAAATACATACGCCTCTGTGGGCATCATCATTATATTGTACCCAGTCGTAATAGGCTCGGTAAAAAATGTAACCAGCTATCATAAGGCTCGGTAGAATCGTACCCAACCACGTGGAGCTCGATAAAATCCAACTGATTAGTAGTGTCACAATAGGTGTCGTACCCGGCTGCCTATAGTGAGACTCGGTAAAGTAAAATACGTACATATATATAATGCATGCTAGACAATCACATTCTGACCCTTTCAAAATGACGTAAGGTTTATATCCTTCGTACACGTTATTAGGACTAGCTCTTCACCAAGAATCCTATAAGTATCAAGAAGTACCAACAACATTTATAACATAAGAATAAGAGAAGCTACATAAACATCAATTGTTGCATAAGAAGGGAAACAATGTAAGTACTGCTAGCTTCTAAGAGTGGAGTATCTTTGGAAGCTCGTTCATCACATTATCTACATTCCGGAGTCTTGAAAAGGAAGGAAAGGGATAGCCTCACATACCTTGTTTATACTACCCAACCTCAAGCTATGCAAATGTCATGACTCCTTAGTCTAAAATAAGAGATATAAAACTATCGTTATCGTTTAAGTGTTGTAACTATTATGTATCGACTGCAACCTATTTTATGCTAAAATGGACAGCACCTCCCCTATTTATATGACTTCCCACAAGTTAAATAAATCACTTAACAACCAAAAAAACACCAATAATAATCATATTGAGCCTCCCAAAACAGCCCACCAACCAATAATATTACTAACAAGCCTTTCGATATATAACTCACAAGTTCTAGCTTCAACGACTTAGCTGCAACTTGGATAATCTTAAATACATGTAGACTAAGGTTTTAATTACCTTTAAACAAATAGAACAACTCAGTTTACCTTGAAAACGGTAATTACAATTATATTTGATTTTGGTGGTTCTAAAAATACGTGATCTATTTTAATACCAGTTGTTTAGGCAGTAGATGCTAAGTGAGAAGTGACAAAAAAAATAAGAGCAAAGGTTAAGGAGATAATGCAAATCGAGCAGCGGAGAGACGGGGTATCGAGGTCGATCTTAGGAATTTGACAAAGGGCTTGTATACGGCTAAAATCAGAGAGCCCAATTTCACGATCACTTCGATAAAATGAAGGTTTGAAGGCCCGAGCTCGGAATCGAGGGGAACATCGGGGGTCTTCAACCTCAAGGCAGTACAAATCATGGGTCGACATGAAAGGCGGGAAATCCGCAAAGGGCACGTGGTCAAGGCTGACAAAGTACACAAGATAGTACAAGCCCGTACCGTGGCATTAAATGACTGTACCAGCCATATCTATTTACATTAATTATGCATGTACTATGTTGGGATTCCCACCCCCCCATATCTAAAGGGTACCCTTGTCACTTTGTAACACATATGACATCCCATACAAGAACAAGAACATCCTCTGCTATCTAATAGAAACACTCTCTACATTTGCTTCATTAAATTATTATTTCTATTCATTGTGTTCTTGAATTATTCTCCATTTATTACTTGTTATTGATCATAAATAGGCAATTATTAAGGCCTCCAACACTGTTTCATTGTTGTCGATATCCCCTAATCAAGCTTCTCAAGCTCGACCTCGAGGCTTACCCGACCACCCTCTAGGTAACCTCTTGGCCAGTCAAAGATTAGGGTCGAGGATGGCCAATTGGAAGCCCCCTCGGGCTCGGTGTATCCTAGCAAAGTCCTAGCAAAGGAATCGAGGCTTCCAGAAAGAGAAAGAAGGCCAAACAAAGAAAGGTATCAACAGTACATAGAAAATCAAAGAAATATCCCGAGACGTAACGTACCTCAAAATGACCAAAGAATCGACCGAGGACAGAATCCTTGGGGACTCGTGAGAAAAACAGGGTTCGACAGGCATGCAGGGCCGGTAGATGCACCCCAGCTATCTGAGTACAACTTCAACATTAATGTTTCAGACACCGTATCGGCCATTAGCAAGATACAGGACACCAGGTGGCCGAGACCTGTGCTATCAGATCCATTAAAAGGAACCCTAACTTGATATGCGAATATCACGATACCCACGGTCATAGGACCGAAGATTGCAGACAACTTCGAGAAGAGGTGGCCCGGCTAATCAGCAAAGGGTACCTTCCAGAATTCCTCAATGACCAAGCTAAAAATAAATTTTGGGAAAGAGAGGCAAACAAGAAAAATGAAACAGAAGAACTACAGCACGTCATCCACATGATTATTGGTGAAGTCGACGCCCCTCAGGGAATTATTTTTAAGCGAACGGAAATATTCTTCACTAGGGAAAAGTGAAGTCGGAGCTACATACCTGAAGACGCCATTTTGTTCAGCGAAGAGGACATAGAAACCTTGTCTCAACCTCACAATGACGCACTGGTAAATTCTTTTCTTTAAATTTCAAATTAAACGTGTGCTCGTCGATCCAGGTAACTCGACCAACATAATTCGGTCGAGGGTGGTAGAGAAACTCGAGTTGCTCAACCAGATCATACCCGTCTCTCCAGTCCTCCATGGTTAAACATGGAAAGAGATACAACAAAAGTTAAATCACCCTCCCGGCAAACGTGGCTGGAACAATTCAGTATACCAAGTTTAATGTCATCAAAGGTGACATGAGGTACAACACATTGCTTGGAAGGCCATGGATCCATAATATGAGGGTGGTACCGTCAATCCTTCACCAAATGATGAAATTCCCTACGAAGGATGGAGAAAAAATGATATAAGGGGTGCAACACACAACAAAAAAATGTTTGCAGTGCACAATGTGGCTCCGACACCTTCTAACCAAGTAACAATCACAAACTACATCCTCGTAGGAACAAGTAAAGGACCGTGTCGCGTCCTCGGAACTGATAGGCAAAGCGTATCAGGGATCGAGCACCATCGCAGCTATGGTACAACCGTATCCCTTTTTCTTTCACACTTTACGCTAACCTGAGTGTAGATGTTCGATTGAAAGGAGTCGAAGCACCCCCCAGCTCGAAGGCCTTAGGTTTTAAATCATGCTTTGCACTTTTTTTCCCTCACGTCCGATTTTATTCCAAAAGGGTTTTACTGGCTAGGTTTTAACGAGGCAACATCCATATGCTACCTAAGGTTAACTCACCAAGTATTCAAGGCTTGTATTCGATCAACCTAGAATACTAAGGGGCATCCCCCCACGAGTTTACTGAAATATGCCAAAGAAGGTCTTGACAGGAGAATGATGTATCAGACCAAACGGTCGAATGAACCGTGTCCATATAGAATAATTGAACCCTCAATGTAAAAAACATATGTATTTGTACCAAGCAATCAGAGAAGTAGCTTCTGTCATCAAAACATTTCGCACGTCAAAGAAGTTTGCCATTTTTACAAGAGACATCCTAGGGTAAAAAATTTATCAAGCACTCGGGAACTGGCCTCGACAGTCCCTCCACCGAGCTGCCAAAAACTCAAAGCCGTAAGACCTCAGGGCATGTAATTTCGAGCTCATAAGCCCTCCTCGAGGGAACATCAATTCCGACTTGGGAACTGACCCCGACTGTCGGCTCATAAAGCTATCGAACTCGAAGTCGTAAGACCCTAGGGCCGGAAACTTCGAAATCATAAGCCCTCCATGAGACAACATCAAAAGTGTATGACCTCAAGCAAGGCATGTACAAATTTGTAAGACCTTAAAACAGACATAAACCCCATATTAAAGTCAAAGCTATATATCGAACTTGTAAGACCCAAAATGAATACCCTAGATATAGACGCCATGGCTATCTCACTCGGGGACTAAAAGGCTACGGCCAAACACAATAACCACCGTCATAAGGCTCCGGCCAAACTAATGCAACTCGGAGATGTCCGACTGTTGCCATAAAATCACAGGCCTCAAATTACTTCGAAAATAATAAAGGTTGTTCCAACCTAAAGCGTAAGATACCAAGTCGCCCGCTACATTAAAGGTTGTACCAACCTAAAGAATAAGAGCCCAAGTCGCCAACTAGTAGCATCGACCTTATGCGTAAGAGCCCAAGTCGCCACCTACGGGTCATACCGACACAAAGCGCCTCAGGGCCAATTTGAAAACCTGAGGGCCATTGAGATCATGTCAAAACCCGACTCGGAGACTAAGCCCGATACGGTTAACTAAAGCACCTCAGGGACAAAAAAACGTAAGAACCCAAGTCGCCCAGTACATTAAAGGTTGTACCAACCTAAAGCGTAAGAGCCCAAGTCGCAAGCTAGTCATCTCGACCTTATGCGTAATAGCCCAAGTTGCCAGCTACGGGTCATACCGACACAAAGCGCCTCAGGGCCAATTTGAAAACCTGAGGTCCGTTGAGCTCGAGTCGAAACCCGACTCAGAGACTAAGCCTGATACGATGAAGTAAAGCACCTTAGGGCCAAAAAAGTGTAAGCGCCCAAGTCGCCCACTACATTAAAGGTTGTAGCAACCTAAAGCCTAAGAGCCCAAGTCGCCAGCTTGTCGCATAGACCTTACACGTAAGAACCCAAGTTGCCAGCTATGGGTTATACCGACACAAAGCACCTCAGCACCAATTTGAAAACCTGAGGGCCATTGAGCTCGAGTGAAACCCCAACCTGGAGACTAAGCCCGATACGATTAACTAAAGCGCCTCAAGGCCAAATAAGCGTAAGGCCCAACTCACCCAGTACATTAAAGGTTGTACCAACCTAAAGCGTAAGAGCCCAAGTCGCAAGCTAGTCATCTCGACCTTATGGTAATAGCCCAAGTCGCCAGCTACGTGTCATACCTACACAAAGCACCTCAGGACCAATTTGAAAACCCGAGGGCCGTTGAGCTCGAGTAAAAACCCAACTCAGAGAATAAGCCCGATACGGTTAACTAAAGCACCTCAGGGCCAAAAAAGGGTAAGAGACCAAGTCGCCTTCTACATTAAAGGTTGTAACAACCTAAAGCGTAAGAGACCAAGTCACCAGCTAGTCCTATCGACCTTAAGCGTAAGAGCCCGAGTCACCAGCTATGGGTCACACTAGCACAAAGCGCCTTAGGGCTAGTTTGAAAACTTAGGGCCGTTGAGCTCGATTCAAAACCCGACTCGGAGACTAAACCCGATACGGTTAGCTAAAGCGCCTCAGGGCCAAAAAATCGAAAAGGGCCAAAGTCACCCGCTACACTAAAGGTTGTACCAACCTCAAGCATAAGATCCCATGTCGCCAGTTACGGGTCATACCAAAACAAAGCGCCTCAGAGCCAATTTGAAAACCTTACGGCCTCAGGGCCAAAAAACCGTAGGAGCCCAAGTCGCCCACTACATTGAAAGTTGTACCAACCTAATGCGTAAGAGCCTAAGTCGCTAGCTAGTTGTATCGACCATATGCATAAGAGCCCATGTCGCAAGCTACGGGTTATACCGACACAAAGTGCCTCAACGCCAATTTGAAAACCTGAGGGTCGTTGAGCTCGAGTCGAAACCCGACTCGGAGACTAAGCCCGATAAGGTGAACTAAAGTGCCTCATGGCCAATCAAAAGCGTAAGGGCCCAAGTCGCTAGTTACAACAAAGGCCGTACCGCGTAAATCATAAGAGCCCGAGTCACCAGCTTAAAGAGCCTCAGGGACAATGTATAACCTAAAGGGTTTCATCTCAAAGTCCAATTCGTCGAGCTAACTACCAACAGGAAAATCAAATCAAAGAAGGTTTCATATATATATATATATATATATATATATATATATATATGTGTGTGTGTGTGTGTGTGTGTGTGTGTGTATTACAAATACATATTTACAACGCTCCCACAGGAGTCTTATGCAAACAACAAAGCAGAAATCTATTCTACTCTCAGGACCACCTCCTTCAAAGGCCCCTCGGACCAGCTCCCATGGAGGCCTTCAAGCATCAGCACCAGCTCAAGAAGAAAGGAAAAACTTGGTGTCGATGTATGCGGCCTGCTTTATATCTTCCGAGAGGCCAAAACCCCTAGAATGTATCTCCTCGAGGGTCTCCATCCGGGACTTGCATCGGCCATACTTATTGCCCCTCCTCTCTGTGTTGAAAGCCCCTCTTAGCTTAGCCCGTGCATCGGCAGTGTCTTTTAAGTAAACGGCCGCCTTCTTATCGGCCTTCACTCGAGCTACCTAAGCTTCGGCCCGAGCGTGCACAACCTCTGCCTTCGTATTTAGAAGATCAGCCTTGATCTTGTCAATCATGCTCGACTGAATTGAGATATCTTCCTGAGAATTGCAAATTTATATCTCAAGGCAGCAGCCTTGGCCAAAGCATTCCTTTAGGCCGCAACATACACGCCCACCTACGCTTTTAACGCTTGGCATTCGGACCTAACTTGCCCAACCTCTCCCCAAAGGCGCTCCAACGCTTCTATTTTTTCTGCAACTGAAGCACCAAAGCATTAGTTACCAAAAGAGAGAAAGGATGCATATACCCTTTCAGGGTAAGGATTACCTGAGGCTCAAGTTTGACTTCAAAAATCCGGATCCAATGCATCTCCACCCGAAGATGTATCAACTCTTTTGTCTTCTTGTTACAAAGAAGCTTGATAGATCTTTTCTTACCCAAATCTTACCGCAATCGGTCCTCACAATAAAGTTGTTCGGCCTTGAGTTTTTCAAAGGCCTACAAAAGAAAAAATTCAGTTCAAAGAATGAAGATTCATAGCTAAAAATCCAGCAAGGCAGATCGAAACTCACCTCGGAACATAGTCTTTGGGCCTCCTTAAAATTTGAACATGTATCTACCGGCTTGACCCCGTCGGCGCCAACTAAACCGCTCTTAATAGGGGTATGCCCACTCGAAACGTCAATTGGCACGGGCAGCCCCTAGTACCGAGCATCCCTCGAACTAACTTTGAGGGCATAAGTAGATGATGGTTGAGGACTTTTGCTTTTTCTCTCTCGGGGAACAACTTATTCGAAATCAGAGGTCCCAGTCCTCGCAGAACCAGCAACCTTGGAGGGGCCCTCGGCCCAAGCCGTAGAGAAAGAATCATCGTCTCCAAGGAAACCGACATCCGCAGAATGGTCGACGTATATAAAGCTATCCTCAGCAACCACATCTCCTTTATGCCTCCGAGAAGGCCTGCCTCATCGAGAATGTCCTCATATATAGAGGATCTTTTTCAATTATTGTCCTCTCTTGGGATTTCCCTCTCCTCGAAGGGGCACGACCTCATTTATGAAAATCCACCAACACCTATGGGATCAGAGTTAGTATACCCAAAAGGAAACATTCATCAAAAGGGATACCACACGACTCATACCATTGTGCTTTTCTTCCCATTTGCCCCTCGAGAGATCATGCCACTTGCACTCGTCATATATCAAGGAAGCTCCCAACTCCCGAGTCCAGTCCGCAAGATCGGGGACCTCCCCGGGCATCCACGAGACCGCTGAGAAAGAGAAAAATAAAAACACTTATAAGTTGATAAGAACAAAAGACACTAAGGCACGACGTGGTGCTTACCTTTGAAGTTCCATTTTTTAGGTAAAGGTAGGAATTCCGCGGGAATGATGTCGACGGTCCGCACCCGAATAAAAAGCCTTGTGGACCGACATCGTAATTCAATTAGGAATCGAAAACACTGAGGACGATATAGCATAATGAGGTGGCTGAGGGAAAATTCAAGCTCAGATTTTTTAGTAAAATAGCTAATCATCAACACTATCCGCCAAAAGGACGGATGAATTTGTGCCAGGGTGACTCGGTACCTTTTACAGAACTCAAGCACAAGTCGGTCGAGGAGTCCTAGTGTAAACGGGTACTTTTACACGGTCAAGAATCCCTCTACATGAGTCATGACATTCTCTTCTCGAGAGGGTATCTACAGCACCACATTTTCCCCCCAGCCACAGTCTCTCCTCACAGCCTCGAGGTGGTTTTCTTTTATCAAACGAACAATCCTCGAGGCATGCTCTCGATGGCCTGGGGCATCGAAGGGTTTCTCTAAAGTAAAGTCCTTTTTCGGAACGAAGCAGTACGAGGTCAGCTCACCATATGCCGCCGGTGTTCCACTGGCTAGGCTAAGGTAAGAGGAAGAATTTCCCTCTTCTTGGTGAACAGATTCAGGCACAGCATCCATAACTACTCAAAGCAGAGGTAAAAAGGAAGGAGCGGAACCCATTTTCGCAAATATGGAAAAGGAGTGAGAAAGATGAAAGAAAAGCTGAGGTTTTTGCAAATGTGCAAGAGTTAGAATGAGGAGAAGCAAGAATATGTATATAATGAAAGGTGGCCAACCAACTTCTTTAAAGAACATTCAAGTTCCAACAAGTCATCATAGATTTGGTGAAGTGTACCGGTGGGGCCACCTCGGTCATTTAACGACCACGTCACAAGAATGATACCGTCATAGGGGGATCGAGGAATCAAAGCTCGCATACCAACCTAGCCTCGAGAAGGTGCACTGTCTCGAGGGGGTCTCCTATTGCAAGTATGAGTCCCAAGGAAGCGAAGTATCGAAGCATAAAAGTCATATTGTGGGGAAAAGGTTACGGAGCTAAGATTATGAAAAATATGAAAAAAGATGTTCTATTTCCAAAAAATATATAAACAAAAGTGTTCTTTACAAAGGTTCCTCTTAAGGGTCCCATATACAAAAGAAAGGAAAGAGCAAAATAGGAGGAAAAACTACTCTACGCCTCCGCCGCTGTCCCAGCCGCTTTTAAAGCCCTCGTATGATATACTCGGCACTGTCAATTCCTCCTCCAGGGCCCTGGACTCTTCGATCTCAGCATCTTCATCCCTCTTGTACGAGGAGACATATTCAGTGGCCTCGGCTTTGGCCGCAGATAGTGCAGCAGCCTTCTCCTAAGCACCTTAGAGAATATCTTGGGTCGAGGATAACTTCCCCAAAAACATCTCCCTCTCTGAAGTCGAGAAATCATTCAGCCAAGCCAGCTCCATGAATTATGCGTCCTTGGCCGCAACCTCCTCTCGAAGTCGTTCCACCAGGGCGTCCTTCTGCGTAATCTGAGAAGCAGAAAATAAGTCAATCAACACCAAGTGTTACAACTAAAAGGTGAGAATATGGGTACTAACATACCTTCTCGAAGAAATCTACCCTCTCCCAAAGTGCTCTCTCCAAGCTTGCCCGAAGGTCGGCCAGTTCCTCCTCCCTTCGAGCGTACAAAGCCTCGAGCTCGACCGGCTCCACCATAAGCTTCTCAAGCTTTTCTCCAGGATGAGTCAACTCATCTTGCAACTTCGAAAAGTCCTGGTCATATAGCTTCTTGACCTACAACACAGAGAAGGAAATTAGAAAATGAGAATAGAAGGTGTGAGAATAAGTATATTGTTGTCAAACGTCACCTGCTTTTGGAGCCTCTCGGCTTCCTCGAGGGAAACTGGGGCATCAATATGGTTTCCTCTTCTACCCCCTCGTAGTAGTCTCATAATGCATCATCCTCTCCACGAGAGGTCTGTGGACCGGGAACACCCCTAACTTGAGCGTCTCGTATCTCCCCCAGAAAGAATAACGCGCCCGAATGAAGTCCACCAGCGATATCGGCCTCCATAGATGATTCTTCCCTACCTCGGAAAGCTCCAGTAGCGATCCTCCCCGAGTGTCTCAACACGGATTGTACCATGTCCGATGAGCGTATCGGGGATTGCGCCCAAACCCTCCTCGAGGGTCTCCTCTACAAATGGTGGGTCCGCATCGCCCGCCTCAAGCTCATCCGCAGACGTCTCAATAGCCCTCGAAGCCTCAACGCTTCACTTTTCCCTTTGTACCAAAGGGAAGGCATTGTCGCTCTCCTCCTCGGCCCCCAGGCTCTCAGCGGCTGTCGAAGATTGTGGCACCGATCTTATGCCTCCGAGTCTTTGGCTTTTTTGAATTTGGGGACCCCGCCGGGGGCTCTTTCTTCCTTTTCTTATCTTTGGTGGTCTTCGGGACCTCTTCTGCACCAAGTGGGGGTGGCCTCATCAACACTCATTCACCAATGCCTGCACAAGTATATTACGTCAAAAATCATCATCATCAAAAATTCTCACAAAGAATGTAAGAGCATTAGCAACAAGAACGTACCATGGTTCTTTTCCTGTTCTGGCCAGCTCAATTAAAAGAAAATCAGTCGAAAGAGAAAGAGACATTGAAGGTATGCTCAATTCAAAAGTTCTTACGTAAAGAGACAGTGAAGGTATGCTCAATTCAAAAGTTCTTACGTTTCATATTCCACTCCTTTGGGAATGGCATTCTGTCAACCAGGATGACGTCCGAGGTTCTGATTCTGACGAATCGGCTCATCCATCCCCAATCTCTTTCCTCGTCAATACACGCGAGGAAGTCCTTGGTGGATCGACGATGTAATTTAATAAGGCCCCCACGGAAGAGTCGAGGGATATATAATCTGATTAAATGGTCAAGGGTGAAGGTCATTCCCTCGACCATGTTGGTAATATGACGAAACATATATGCAATCCTCCAAAAGGAAGGATAGATATGACCAAATGTCACTCGGTGTTGATGGCAAAAATAAAAAATCATCCGGTCAACCGGTTGAGAAGAAGAATCAACGAGGCCTAAGGTGAAGGGGTATGTATATACACTGAGAAAGCCAGCCTTGTGCGTGACTATGCTTTCATCGACCGTAGGGATCTCTAGTCAAGTTTCACCCTCTCAATATCCGATATTAAACTTATGTATCGGGACATGGGATCACATCAGCCCGGTGTAGAAGGGGGTATTTCTATTATAAATCCAGAAATGGTGTTGAAAGGGCCAGGAATGCATTGTCGATGGTAAGAGGGGTTTTTTATTTGCCCTAAGACGGGCGTGATATATAAGAAGCCCCCTCCTTTTGTTGAACCATGTTGGAAGTCTTTTCCATGGTAACTATCGAGTTTTGAAGTGAGAAGATGGGAAAAATATAAGCAGGCAGAAGATAACAAGAGAGAACGCTTAGTTGAAATCTGAAGGTTTGAAGTAGAAGATGCAAAACTATGAAAAGGAAAGTGATTGTAGTATTTATAGGGGTCATTTGGGCAAGCTTGAAGCGGGAAAATGGAACATGTGACAGTTCATGGGCTTCTCGAGAATTGTGTTGACAGCGACCTCTACACAGCTCTTTGTGTCACATCATTTAATGCTCTGAAGGGAATGCATCATAGTAGGATTGTCGAAGGAACGAAAGGTCGAAACCATTTCTTATCTCTCCATTCTAATAAATGCAGGGACTATTGGTATACGGCTGAAATCTGGAGCCCGATTTCACGGCCACTTTGATGAAAATGAAGGTTCGAAGGCCCGAGCTCGGTATTGAGGTGCACATCGGGGGACCTCAACCTCGAGGCAGTACAAATCAAGGGTCGGCATGAAAGGCAGTAAATATTCAAAGGGAACGTGGTCAAGGTTGACAAAGTACACAAGATAGTACAAGTCCATACTGTGGCATTAAATTGTTGTACCAACCATATCTCTTTACATTAATTACGCATGTACTATGTTGGGATTTCCCCCATATATAAAGGGGACCCTTGTCACTTTGTAACACATATGATATTTAATGCAATAACAAGAACATCTCATGCTCTCTAATAGAAACACCCTCTACATTTTCTTCATTAAATTATTATTTCTCATTCATTGTGTTCTTGAATTATTCTCCATTTATTATTTGTTATTGATAATAAATAGTCAATTCTTAAGGCCTCCAACACTGTTTCATTGGTGTCGATAGACCCTAATCAAGCTTCTCAAGCTCGGCCTCGAGGCCTACCCGACCACCCTCGAGGCTGGCCTCTTCGATACCTGATTTTCATAATCTAGTTCTTTTCGCTCTTATTACATTTTTCTCGTGTCATACTCAACATCTGCTGCCTGAACAACCGGTATTAAAATAGATCACATTTTTTTAGAACCACATAATCAAGTATAATTGTAATTACCATTTTCAAGGTAAACAGGGTTGTCGAGAACGATACAACAGTATTGAAGGCCTCAAAGATGGCCAATTTATGATTAATAATGAGTAATAAATGAAGACCAACTAATGAACACAATAAATGGAAGTCAATTAATCAATGAAACAATTGTAGAGAATATTTTAGTTAGAGAGTAGAGGATGTTCTTGTTCTTGTATTCAATGTTATGTGTCTTACAAAGTGACAAGGGCACCCTTTATATATGAGGGGAATCTCAATATAGTACATGTCTAATTAATTCAAAGAGAGATAGTTGTTATAGCCATTTAATGCTACCGTACGGGCTTGTACTATTTTGTGTACTTTGTTAGCTTTTACCACGTGCCTTTTGGGAATTTCCCTCCTTTCCACGTTGGTCTTCGATTTGCACTGCCCCAAGGCCGAGGACCTTTGATATGCCCCCTCGATACCAAAACTCGAACCCTCGAGCCTTCTGAGCACCGCAATGATCGTAAAATTGGGTTCTCCGATTTTAGCCGTACACAGAAACGCCTCGCATTTCTTAGAATGAAGTGATAAGAAGCCGTCTTGACTTCTTGCCTCTTCGAAAGTCCTATTATGATGTCAGTCTCTTCATAGCATTAAATCATGTGACATGAAAAGTTGCGCAGAGGTCGCCATCAACACAATTCTCTAGGAGCCCACGAACCATTATTGGTTCGAACTTTCCGCTTCAATGCATGCCGAAAGGGCCTCTATAAATACGTCAATCACTTGCCGTTTCATAATTTTACATCTTCTTCAAACCTTCAAACTTTTACTAAGTATTTCCACTCTTATCTTCCCTCTGTGTTTGTTTCTTAGTCTTCTCTCTTCAAAACTCAGTTATACCATGGAAAAAACTTCCAAAACGGTACCTCAAAAGGAGGGAGCCACTTCTTCATCACGCCCGTCTAAGGGAAAGTCAAGAAATCCTCCTACCATCGAGCAATGCAACCCTGGCCCTTTTGACACCATCTCCAATTTCACAATTGAAAAACCCCCTTCTACACTGGGCCGATGTGAGCCCATGTCTCGATATATAATTTTAGTATCCGATATAGAGAGGTTAAAACTTGACTATCGTTGGGGGGAGGCAGCCCGAGTAGAAATCCCTACAGCTGACGAAAGCATAGTCACGCATAAGGCTGGCTTTCTCAGCATATATACATACCCTTTTATCTTAGGCCTCGTATATTCTTTCTTTCCACCGATTAACCCGGTAATTCTCAATTTTTGTCATCAATACCGAGTGACACTCGGTCAGATCTGTACTTCTTTTTGAAGGATTATATAGATGATTCGCCACATGACCAACATGGTCGGGAGAATAACTTTCACCCTAGACCACTTGATCAGATTATATAGCCCTCATCTCTTCCGAGAGGGCCTAATTAAGTTATATCATCGATATTCCAAGGTGTTCTTCGCCTGCATCAACGAGGATAAGGTCGGGGATGGATGAGCCGATTTGTTAGAATCAGAACTTCGGACATTATCCCTGCTGAAATAATTCCATTCCCGGAGGAATGGAATATGAAACATAAGTATATCTATATTGAGTATGTTTTTCCACCTCTTTTTCACTTGACTGATTTTATTCTAATTGTGTAGCCACCATTTGGTTTCCCGGCGCGATCTAGGACCTTCCAGGGTGGGTTAAACTTTTGGACTCCGCTTTTCTGTATAACAAACGTATATGGCATGATCTGGCTAAAACACGGTGGCAGACCAAGAACCACGGTATGCTCTTGTTGTTATTGTTTTCTCATTCTTTGTAAATACTTTCGATGGTGGTGTTTTTTGATATAACACGCTTGTGCAGGACTCTGAGAAGGTGTGTTGATGTGACCTCCCCTACCTGGTGAGGAAGAGGCTTCGAAGAACGCCAAGGACAAGAAAAGGAAGAAGGAGGCCTCGGAGGAATCTCCAAAATCCAAAAGGCAATGGCTCGGAAGCCCAAGACCGATGCCACGGTCTTGTCCTCAACGACCGTTGAGAGCTTGCGAGCTGAGGAAGAGAGTTATGATACCTTCCCTTTGGTACAAACGGAAAAATGAATCATTGATGCTTCGAGAGTTGTTGGACGGCCGTCTGCTGAGTTAGAGGCGGCTGATGCGGACCCGCCCTGTGGTGAGGAGACCCTCGAGGAGGGGTGCATTCCCTGAGACGCTCATCGGACATGGAACAGTCCGTGTTGATGAGCTTAGAGTGCTTTCTAATGGAGATTTTTGTGGTTGGGAAGAAGCCTCGATGGAGGCTGATGTTTCCGGTGGATTTCACCCGAGCCCGTCGTTTTCTCAAGGAAGATACGAGATGCCCAAGTCAAGAATGTTCCCGGTTTGGAGACCTCTCGTGGAGAGGATGATTTAGTTAGAGAATATTTTGAAGGTGTAGAGGAAGAGACCGATGTTGATGCCCCCGTTGCCCTCGAGGAGGCCGAGAGGCTCCAAAAGCAGGTGACCTTCTCGAAATAATATGTTGTTCTTCATTTTCCTATTCTTGATTTAAAATTTTCTTCCTCTGTGCTGGAGGTCAAGAAGTTGTAGGAACAAGCCTTCTCCAAGATGAAAGATGAGTTAACTCATCGTGGAGAGGAGCTTAAGAATCTTATGTTGGAGTCGGTCGAGCTGGAGGCTCTATGTGCCCGAAAAGAGGAGGAATCGATCAACCTCCAGGAAACCTTAGAGGGAGCGCTCCAAGAGAGGGCTAACTTCATCGAGCATGTATTCTAGTACCCACAATTTTATTTTTATTGCAATGCTTGGTGTTGCTCAACTTATTTTCTGTGCTTTTCTGATTAAGAAGAAGGATGCCCTGGCGCAGCGGCTCCGAGAGGATGTTGCGGCCAAGGACGCCGAAACTGTTGAGCTGTCTCGACTGAATGATGACGTGGCTTTGGAGAGGGACGCGCTTCGGGGGAAGCTATCCTCGAACCAAGGCCTTATTCGAGGTGCTCAGGAGGAGGCTGTTGCACTGTCTGTGGCCAAGTCTGAGGCTGATGAGTTTGTCTCCTTATATAAGAGGGATACATGTGCTTTGAACGATCGGGCCAGGGAGATATCTGAGAAGGCCAAGCTAAAACTGGCTCGGGCAGTTGCTCATGCCCGCACACAAGCTAGGAGACAAGCATTCGAGTAGGTGAGCGCTAAGAGTGTCGATCTCTGTGCCGAGATCGAAGAAGCCAGGGCCCTGGAGGAAGAATTTGCAATGTCGAATATGTCAGATGAGAGCTCTGAAAGCGGATCGGAAAGCAGCGAAAGCGAAGAGTAGATTCACCTACTGTTTTGCTTTTTTCCTTTTCTGTATATATGGAACCCTCGGGGGGAAGTTTTTGTAGAAATACCCTTCTAAATGCATTTTTGAAATAAAATATCTCTTTGTTACATATTTCCCAAAAGTTTACGCAAAAAGTTGACTTTAAAGCTTCGGTTTTAGCCCGTAGGAACCCGTACTTGCAATAGTATATCCGCTCGAGATTGGAAACCTTCTTGAGGCTAGGTCGGCATGAGGGCTTCCATACCTCGAACGTTGTGTGACAGTTTCATTTATATGGAATGATCGTGAAGTGACCGAGGTGGCCCCGCCAGTACACTTCCCCAAAATTTTTGACAACTTTGTTAGAATTAAATGGATTTCAAAGTGGTTGAATAGCCACCGCTTGCTCAATGTATATACTTGATTCCTCTTCATTTTAAGTCTTGAAAATTTACAAAACTAGCCTTTCTTTCAATATTCTCTTCCGTTTCTCATCTCATAAAATAGTTTTCATTTCTTCCTCTTCACCTTTGCTTGAGTAGTTAAGGCTGTTGTGTCCGAATCCGTTCACCAAGAAGAGGAAAACCTTACTTCTGTATCTTGCCCTGCCGGTGGTACACCGCCGGTGTATGGCAAGCTGACCTCGAGCTGCTTTGCTTTGAAAAAAGATTTTGCACTAGAGAAACCCTTTGATGCCCCGGGCCATTGAGAGCATGCGTCCAGGTTCATCTGATAGATAGAAGAAAACCACCTCGAGGCCATGAGGAGAGACTGTGGATGGGGAGAAAATATGATGGTGCAGATACCTTCTCGAGAAGAGAACATTATGACCTATGTGGAGGGATTCTTGGGCGTGTATACCTACCCCTTCACATTGGTCCCCCTCGATCGCCTGGTGCTCGAATTCTGCAAAAGGTACTGAGTCACGTATTGCTCAAATTCATCGGTCCTTTAGGCCGATAGTGCTGATGATGAGGTACTTTACTGAAAAGGATGAGCTCGAGTTTACCCTTAGCCACCTTATTTGAATGTATCGGGCTCAGCATTGTCGAGGAGTGATTGCATTTTGACGCCGGTCCACCAAGCCTTTCATCGCCAGCGATGACGAGGAACAGAATGAGGGATGGATGAGTCAGTTTGTTCGAGCAAGGACCATCGACATCATTCCTACAGAAGTCCTGCCATTTCCCGAAAAATACAATTTTAAACGTAAGTGTCACGTCGTACCTTAGTGTCCTTTATTCTTATTAATTTATAAGAGTGTTTCTCTTTGTCTTTCTCAGCGGTCTCGTGGATGCCGGAGGAGGTCCCCGATCTTGCGGATTAGAGTCAGAGGCTAGAAGCTTCCTCAACATATGAAGAACGCAAGTGGCGAGATCTATCGAAGGGCAGATGGGAAGCAAAGCACCACGGTATGGGTCGTGTGGTTTCCTTTTGAATAATCCATTATTTTATGTGTACTAACTCTGCCATCGTTGTTGTTGGTGGATTCACCAAGGTGAGACCCTGTTCTTTCGAGGAGAAGGAAGGCATGTCAGCGTCGGACCCGAGGGAGGATAATAAGTGAAAAAGATCCTTTGCAGATGAGGACATTCTCAACGAGGCGGGGCCTTCACGGAGACAGAAAGGAAATGTCATTGCTGAGGACTTCATATGCGTTGTTTATTCCGTGTATATCATCTCTCCTCGGGAGGATGGTTCTTCTTCTATGGCTTGATCCAGGGGGCCTCCCGAGGTTGTCGATTTTGCTAGGCCTGTGACTACTAGTTTTGAGGGAGAGGTTCCTCGAGGAGGAAGGAGCAACAGTCATCCACCATCGTCTGCTTCTGCCCTCGAAGGTACTTCTAGGGACGTTCGGGGCCAGGGGTTGCCCAAACCAAGTGGGGACTCGAGTGTTTCATGCCCCTATTTAGAATGGTTCAACTGGGGATGATGGGTCAAGGCTATTAGACGCACGCTCAACTTTTGAGGAGGCTCAGCGCGTCTATTCCCGGGGTGAGTTTTGATCGGCTTTGTTGGATTTTTAGCTATGAATCTTCATTCTTTGAACTGAAGCTTCTTTTCCATAGGTTTTTAAAAATATCAAGCTTGCGGGAAGCTTTGGGCAAGGAAAAATCTCTCAGGCTTCTTTGCAATAAGAATATTAAAGTGTTGATACACCTTCGGTCGGAGATGCATCAGATTCGAAACTATGAAGGCAATCTCGAGCGTCAAGTAACCTTATCCTAAAGGAGTACATACTTTCTTTCCAGCTTTTGGAAACTAATGTTTCGGTGCATCAGTTGCAGAGAAAAATGAAAATGCTGGAACGCCTTTGGGGCGAGGTCGGGCAAGTGAATTCCGAATGCCATACCGTAAAGGCGCATATAGGCGTTCATGTTGCGGCCCAACAGAATGACTTGGACAAGGCCTCTGTCCTTGAGGTACAAATTTGCAATGCTCGAGAAAGTACCTCGATTCACACGATCACGATTTCCAAGCATGTGACTGATCTTTTGAATATGAAGTCCGAGGTCGTGGACGCCCGGGATAAAGCCGAAGAAGTTCGAGCAAAGGCCGATAAGAAAGTGGTTGTTTATTTGAAATGTGATGTCGATGCTCGGGCTGAGCTAAGAGGAGCTTTTGACTAAGAGAGGAGGGGAAATGAGTATGCATGATGTAGGTCTCGGAGGGAGAATTTTGATGAGATTCACGCCAGGGGCTTTGATCTCTCGGAAGAGATAAGGCAGGAAAAGGCGGATGAGATCGACGCCGAGTTTTTCCTTTCTTCCGATGCCGATGCTGGTATTTGAAGGCTTCCGAGGGAGATGGTTTTAGAGCAGATTAGTTTTTCCATTCTTGTTCTTTTTAAAGACTCATGTGACAGAATTGTCAATGCATATTTGTAATACACATATATATATGTATATATATGAAAGATTCTTTGGTTTATCTGATTTGTTTGTCGATAATTAGCCTGATGCATTGGGCTTTGAGATGAAACCCTTGGGGTTATAAGTTTACCTTAAGGATTTTTAGGCTGGCGACATAGGCTCTTACGCATTTGGCCCTTAGGCTCTTTAATTAACCATTTCGGGCTCAGTCTCCGAGTCGGGTTTTGACTCAAGCTCATCGGCTCTGAGATTTTTAAATCGGCCATGTGGCGCTTTGGGTCGGTACGACCTATAGCTCGCGACTTGGGCTCTTACACGTTAGGTCGGTACGACTTTTTGTGTAGCTGGCGACTTGGGGTCTTACGCATTTGGCCATTAGGCACTTTAGTTAACCGTTTAGGACTCAGTCTCTGAGTCGGGTTTCGACTCGAGCTCATCGACCCTTAGGGTTTAAAATCGTCCCTCTGACGCTTTGGGTTGGTATGACTTGTAGCTGGCGACTTAGGCTCTTACGCATTAGGTCGGTACGACCTTCAGTGTACCTGGCGACTTTGACTCTTATGCATTTGTCTCTAAGGCGCTTTAGTTAACCGTTTAGGGCTCACTCTCAGAGTCGGGTTTCGACTCGAGCTCATAGGCCCTTAGGTTTAAAAATCGGCCCTGAGGCGCTTTGGGTTGGTACGACCTGTAGCTGGCGACTTGGACTCTTACGCGTTAGTTCGATATGACCTTTGGTGTAGTTGGCGACTTGTGCTCTTACACATTTGGTTGGTACGACCTTTAGTATAGCTGGAGACTTGGTCTCTTACGTGTTAGGTCGGTACGACCTTTAACCACTTCTTTTCGAAGTTTTTTTGAAGTAATTGGAGGCCTGTGATTTTATGGCAACAGTCCGACGTCTTCAAGTTGCGTTAGTTTGGCTAGAGCCTTATGACGGTGGTCTTTGTATTTTTCCATAGCCTTTCATTCCCCGAGTGAGATAGTCACGGCGTCTATATTGAGGGTATGCCTTTTTAGGGTCTTACAAGTTCGAGAATATAGCCTTGACTTTGATGTCGGGATTATGCCTTTTCAAGGTCTTACGATTTGTACATGCCTTGCTTGAGGTCTTGCAGTTTTGATGTTGCCTCGTGGAGGGCTTACATTGGTGCCTTATGGAGGTTTTATGAGCTCAAAGTTTCCGGCCTTGAGGTCTTACAGCTTCGAGTTAGATATTGCCTGATGGAGGGATTATATTATTGATTTTGCCTCCTGGAGGGCTTATGTTGTTGATATTACCTCATGGAGGGTTTATGTTGTTGATATTGCCTCATGGAGGGCTTACGAGCTTCAAGTTGTCGGCCCTGAGGTCTTATGGTTTCGAGTCTTTGATGACTCGACGGGCTGACTGTCGAGGAATGTCCTTGAGTGGTCTGTAAATTTTTTGCTCTGCGGCCGTTTCTTGTGAAACTAGCAAATTTCTTTGACTCGTGAAGTGCTTGATGATAAAATATTCTTCTCCGATTACTTGGTACAAGTACACATTTTTCACCATAGAGGGTTCGATTATTCTATGTGGACACGGTTCATTCGACCGTTTAGTCCCGTACATCATTCTCCTGTCGAGACCCTTTTCGGCGCATTTCAGTGATCTCCCGGGGGGGGATGCTCTTCAATATTTGAGGTTGATCGAAGAGAAGCCTTGAATACCTTTTGAGTTCTCCTTAGGTAGCATATGGGTGTTTCCTCGTTAAAGACCTCGACAGTAAAACCCATTTCGGATAAAATCTGACGTGATGGAAAAAGAGTGCAATGCATGCTTTAAAACCTAAGGCCTTCGAGTTGGAGGGTGCTCCGATTCTTTTTCAATCGCACACTTGCACATAGGTTAGTGTATAACGTGAAGGAAAGAGAAGAGGATTGTACCTTAGTTGCGGTGGCGTTCAAGCCTCGATATGCTTCGTTTATTAATTTCGAGGATGCGGCAAGGTCCTATATTCGTTCATCCGAGGATGTAGTTTGCGATTTCTACTCGGTTGTTTGCTCTTTTTTTTTGGCTCCTTCGATGTAGAAGGTGTTGGTGCCACATCATGTAGTGCGAACGTTTCTTTTGCTGTGTACTGTTCATGTATACTACTTTTATTCTATCCTTGGTAGGGAACTTCATCATTTTATGAAGGGTCGATGGCACCGCCCTCATACTGTGAATCCACGGCCTTCAGCGTAATGCATTGTATCTCATGTCACCTTCTATGACATGAAACTTGGTGTTTTGAATTGTACCGGCCACGTTGATTGGGAGGATGATTTCCCCTTTGGTTGTTTCGCTCGTCATGTTGAATTCGTTGAGGACAGGGGAGGCATCCATGATCTAGTCGAGAAACCTGAGTTTCTCTACCACCCTCGACCTAATTATGTTGGCAGAGCTACCTGGATCCACGAGCACACATTTAATTTAAAATTTATTCAAAGGAAAAGAAATTACCAGTGCGTCCTTATGAGGTTGAGACAAGGTCTCGATGTCCTCTTTGCTGAATGAAAGGGCGTCTTCAGGTATGTAGCTCCGAGTTCGCTTTTCCCTGATGATGGATACCTTTGTTTTCTTAGAAAGGGTAGCTTATGGACGTCGACTCCACCAATAATCATGTGGATGAAGTGTCGTGGTTCTTCTTTTTCATTTTTCTTGTTTTCCTCTCTTTCACAAAATTGGTTTTTGGCTCGGTCACAGAGGAACTCTCGAAGGTTCCGTTGCTAATTAGTCGGGCCACCTCTTCTCGAAGGTGTCTGTAATCCTCGGTCCTATGACCGTGGGTACCGTGATTTTCCCATATCAAGTTGGGGTTCCTGTGCGAAGGATCTGATAGCACGATTCTTGGCCACCTAGTGTCCCTGATTTTACTTATAACCGATACGATGTCTGAAACGTCAATGTTGAAGTTGTAATCAGATAGCCAGGGTGCCTCTACCGGCCCAGTGTGCCTGTCGAACCCTGCCTTGTTCACGAGTCCCCGAGGATTCTGTCCTTGGTCCATCCTTTGGTCACTTCGAGTTATGTTACGCCTCCGGATATTTCTCTGATTTTCTATGTACGGTTGGTACCTTTCTTGGCTTGGCCTCATATCACTTTTTGGGAGCTCGATTCCTTTGCTAAGTGCCTGCTGGGGTACACCGGGCCCGAGAGGTCCTCCAATTGGTCATCCTCGAATCTAATCTTTGACTGATACCTGTTTTGTACATCCGCCCAAACTACGGCAGGATACTCGATCAAGTTTTGCTTTAACTACTTCGAAGCTATCGAGCTTCGTTCATTCAAGCCTTGAGCTAAGGCTTGTACTGCCCAATCATCGGAGATCGGTGGTAATTCCATTCGTTCCTGTTGGAAGCGGGATACGAACTCCCTTAGCATCTCATTCTCTCTTTGCTTGATTATGAAGACATCAGATTTCCTTGTAGAGACCTTGATGGCACCAACATGTGCCTTCACAAAGGAGTCTGACATCATGGCAAATGAGCCTATCGAGTTTGGGGGCAGGTTATGATACCACATCATAGCCCCTTTGGATAGTGTTTCTCCAAAAATTTTCAATAGGACGGATTCAATCTCGTTATCTCTTAGGTCGTTCCGTTTCACAGCACAAGTGTAGGTAGTAATGTGCTCATTGGGGTCCGAGGTACGTTGTATTTCAGGAGATCGGGCATTCTGAACTTCTTCGGAATGGGCTTCGGGGCTGCACTTGATGGGAATGGCTTTTGAACGAACTTTTTTGAATCTAAACCCTTCAGAATCGGGGGTGCACCCGGGATCTGATCGACCCTCGAGTTATAGGTCTCTTATTTTTTGTTGTTAGCTTCTATCATCTTTTTGCCTGATTCAACCCTCTTTGTGAGGTCCTCGACCGTCTTCATAATGGCGGGGTTGGCTGCTGACCCATTATTGCTCGACCTTTCTGGTGCCCGTTCGACTCGAGGATCTGTTTTTGGTAGTGATGTGCTTGGGGTTCTCGTATGGCTTTGTAGTTGAGCAATAGCCACTTGTTGTGCTTGCAACATCTCAAAAATAACATGAAGGCTAACTTCCCTTTCCCTTTGAGAAAGGGCTCCCTGCGCTGCACGCTGGTCTCCTTCACGCACACTTCCATCTGTATGAGAGCTCACATCGACATGTTGAGAGTTGTGTGATCCTTCGCCGATAGGGATTTGCACTGGTGCCTCTTTAGGGTTTTGCGGTGGCACACCGCCACCTGAAACAGCTGCGCCATTCTCTCTTTGATCCTCAGGACCATGTTTTCATGTGTGTTTACTGAGTTAGAAATTATCTGACCTGAAATTGAAGATTCTTGGACAAGAAAAAGTGTAAATAATAACTTGTGTTTTTAGAAAACTAGCACTAAAACAATCACTATTGTTTTTAGCCCCACAGTCGGCGCCAAACTGTTTACCTTGAAAATGGTAATTAAAATTATATTTGATTTTGTGGTTCTAACAGTACGTGATCTATTTTAATACCAGTTGTTTAGGCAGTAGATGCTAAGTGAGAAGTGAGAAAATGAAATAAGAGCAAAGGGTAACGAGATTATGCAAACCGAGCAGCTTAGGAGCTTGACAAGGGGATGTCGAGAATGATACAACAGTATTGAAGGCCTCTAATATGTCCTATTTATGATTAATAAGGAGTAATAAATGAATAACAACTAATGAAGACAATAAATTAAAGGCAATTAAACAATGAAACAATTGTAGAGAATATTTTAGTTAGAGAGAAGAGGATGTTCTTTATCTTGTATTCAACGTCATGTGTCTTTAAAGGTGACAAGGGTCCCATTTATATATGAGGGGAATCTCAACATAGTACATGTATAATTAATGCAAAGAGAGATGGCAGGTACAACCATTCAATGCAAAGGTACGAGCTTGTACTATTTTGTGTACTTTGTCAACTTTAACCACGTGCCTTTTTGCAATTTCCCTCCTTTCCATGTTGGTATTAGATTTGCACTGCCCCGAGGTCGAGGACCATCGATATGCCCCCTCGATGCCAAAACTCGAACCTTCGACCCTTCTGAGCGCCGCAATGATCGTAAAATCGGGTTCTCCAATTGTAGCCATACACAAACTCAAATTCAACCTTAATTCCCCATTAAATATCCTTCCAATGCTGCCACAAGAACAAGGAAGCGAAAGTAGCAATCAATTCGGGTTTTTTCGGCATAGAATCACTTTGTAAGACTTGAAATCACATAGGGTTGATATTATAAACTTGAGGGAGTAATTTAAAGAATACAAACTACTTAAAACAACACCCCACACAAGCTTGAACCACACAAAAATAAGCAACAACAAGAAGAACAAGAAACTTACTAGCGCCACAGATTCCCAACAATTGATTTGTGTTGTTTGCCCTTTGTTAGGATATTGGATCATGATAAAACCTTGACAGAGTGTTTATAGGTGTCTAGTGTCTGAGGATAATGAGAAATAACGAGTAAAAATTGGATTGAGGGGCCTAATATATATCAATATATCTGAACCACCTATTTAGGCCAGCTGATTGGCGCAGTCTCGCAAAAACACGAATATCTCTCTATTTTGAGATCGTACCGATGAACGGTTTAATGAATTGGAAAATAGACTCATATATCTTGAATTTTTTTGGATAGATCACCCATATTTCCAATTAAATGTTGAGAAAATCTTAGTCATTTGGTCTAAAGTTTAAGTAAAATTATGAACGTAAGTTGCGACAACTTTTGTCGACTTTTGTCGACTTTTCTTTCATAACTTGTTTGATTTCAAGACTTATCATATGGATTTTATATGATTGAAATACCTTAAAAATGATCTCTTGAGAATATGAAGCACCTCTAATTAGACTCAAAAATATCGGTTACAATATCCTTGATTCGTTTAACTTTTTATACATATTAACCACTCTTATACACCCTTGTATCATTTAAGACCAATATGATTAACTTTTTATCACCTCAAAGATAATAACTTATTGTATTTACATCGACTAAATTACGCCATGAAATAATGTACGTGAATATGGGTTGTAACACCCTCCCCCATTAGGAACATTCATCCTCGAATGTAAGGGTTTATGGGAACATTCATCGTGAATTCCAGCGGAAATTTACAGCCTAGTTTACCCTATAAAATGGACAATAGACAAACTTACAAGTTGTTAAACTGAATGTGTGGCCTCACAAGGCTATACAAAGCATTATGGATATGTACATTATCTGCATATCACCATTTTTTATTAAGGAATATTCTGAAGCTATTGCTTACCTTACAGAGTCGTTTGACCTTCTAATGCTTCCTGCGTTCCCCTGGTATCCTCATTATATTCAACCTGGAACATGTAAGGGTATTTAGACTTCATTTCCTCTTTTGTTTCCCATGTCATTTCTTCCATATTCTTGTTCCTCTGTGATACCTTGACGGAAGCTACACCCCTTATTCTCAGCTTGCAGACTTATCGATCTAATATATCCACTGGCACTACTTCAAATGATAGATCCTCTGTAAATTGTACATCTTTGATAGCGCCGATCCGAGAAGGGTCTCCAATACATTTCCTCAACATAGAACATGGAATACCGGGTGGACAAATTCCCGTTCGGATGCCAATTATAACTCATAAGCAACCTATCCAACTCGTCGATGAATTTTGTACGGCCTGATATACCACAGACTCAACTTACCCTTCTTCCCAAAATGCATAACACCCTTCACTGGGAAGATCCTCAGGAAAACCAATAACCAACCTCAAATTCTAGATCACAACATCTGACATCGGCATAAGACTTTTGTCTGCTTTGCGCCGTCCTCGGTCGTTATTGTATCACTTTCACCTCCTCAATAGCTTGGTGAATTAAATCTTGCTCGGATAATTCTGTTTCACCGAGTTCAAACAATCCAACTGGTGATCTACATCTCCTCCCATATAGAAACTCGTATAGAGCCATTTTAATATTGTAGTGGTAGTTGTTATTGTAGGCAAATTTTATGAGTGGCAGATGGTCATCTTTATTCCCGTTGAAATCTAGAACACATGCTCATAGCATATCCTCATGTGTCTGAATGGTACATTCAGCCTATCTGTCAGTTTGTGGATATAATGCAGTGCTGAGATTCAATTGTGTGCCTAGACCCTTCTGAAAATACCTCCAAAAGATAACCGTAAATTCAGCTCCTCGGTCTGATATAATAGATACCAGCACACTATGAAGCCTAACAATTTCCTTGATATACAACTTTGCATAATCTTCAGTGATGTAAGTTTTCTTAACTGACAGAAAATGGGTAGATTTTTTAGGTCGATCACCTATCACCCAGATAGACTCAAACTTATGATAAGAGCAAGGTAATCCAATAATGAAGTCCATATTAATCATCTCCCATTTCCAGGTTGGAATCACTATATTCTGAATCAATCCACCGAGTTTCTGATGCTCAATATTTACTTGTTGACTATTAGAACACTAGGCTACAAATTCTGTAGTAGACTTCTTCATGTTATCCCACCAATACTGCTCATTAATATCATGATACATCTTTGCCGAGCTAGAATGGATGGAATATCGGGACTGATGAATCTCAATCATAATCTTCTCTCGCAACCTTTCCACTTTAGGCACACATAATCGGCCCTGGTATCTTTGCTACATCACGCGTTTCGTACATTGAAGTTTCGTCGTAAGTTAACCGACGTAAGTTCGACAATGAGGTTATTTTTAGATTATAAGAATTATTCTGTTTCAAACAAGTGATGAGGAAATTTGTTAAGGTGAGAGGGAAGCAAATTAAAGAGAGTAAATTTTCGTCAAAATTTGAAATGTTGGGATGAAATACTGCACGAGCTAAAATACCCGGTATTTATGGACTAGTACCATACAAGGTACCATATGACTATGATAGTAAGGTATTGTTGGTAGATTTCCCAATACACACGCAAGTGTACGTGGTCGACAAGTAATATAGGATTTTAAGTCCAGAT
>ML310453.1:1123-28990 GCA_005239505.1 Nicotiana paniculata
AAAATCTGTGTGCGTTTGATGCCTTTCTATCCATGATCGAACCAAAGAACATTGGGGAAGCCCTACAAGATGCTGATTGGGTAAATGCCATGCAAGAAGAGATGAATCAGTTTGAAAGAAGTTAAGTATGGCACTTGGTACCCAGGACACTAGACATATCAATGATTGGCACCAAGTGGGTCTTCAGGAACAAGCTCGATGAGGATGGAACTGTTACAAGGAATAAGGCAAGATTAGTTGTTCAAGGTTATAGTCAAGAAGAAGGAATTGACCATGATGAGACATATTTCCCTTGTGGCAAGACTGGAGGCAATCAGACTTCTTATAGCATTTGCTGCACACATGGAATTCACTCTTCATCAGATGGATGTTAAGAGTGCCTTTCTCAGTGGCTATCTGAAGGAAGATGTATTTTTCAAGCAACCTCCAGGTTTTTGAAAGCAAGGAGTCACCTGACCACGTATACAAACTCGACAAGTCTCTATATGGTCTCAAACAAGCACCAAGAGCATAGTACAAACAATTATCAAAATTCCTGCTATAACATGGGTACAAACGAGGCAAAATTGACAGTACCTTGTTCTTAAGGGAAGAGGGTAAGGATCTTCTGGTTGTGCAAATATATGTGGATGATATTATATTTGGGGAGACTTCTGAAAAATTGAGCAAGGAATTTTCTATGCAAATGGGAGGTGAGTTTGAGATGAGTGTGATGGGCGAGCTAAACTTTTTCTTAGGCTTGCAAATTAAGAAAAACCCAAGTGGAACAATGATCCACCAACAAAAGTATGTGAAAGAATTGCTCAAGAAGTTTAAAATGGAAGATTCAAAAGAAAAAGACACTCCCATAGCCACAACTACAAAATTGGATCTGGATGAACCTGGTTCATCTGTTGATAAGAAGCTATACAGAGGGATGATTGGGTCTCTATTATATCTCCTGCCAGCAAACCTGATATTGTGTTCAGCGTGGGACTTTGTCTAGGTTTCAGGCAAATTCAAAGGAGTCCCACCTCACTGCAGTAAAGAGAATTTTGAGATATTTGAAAGGCACCACTGATTTGTGCCTTTGGTATCCTAAAGGTAGTAATTTTGACCTTGTAGGATATGCTAATGCTGATTACGCAGGATTCCTGGTTGACAGGAAAAATACTTCAGGTATGGCTCACTTTCTGAGTTCATGCCTTGTGTCTTGGGCTACCAAGAAACAAAATTCAGTAGCCATGTCTACTTCTGAGGTTGAATATGTGGTTGCAGCCTCCTGATGTGCTCAGTTGCTGTGGATCAAGAAACAACTCATGGACTTTGGTATAGATGTGGGATGCATTCCTATTTTTTGTGACAACACTAGTGCAATTATTATGACGAAGAACCCGGTTCATCATAAGAGAACTAAGCACATAGATATTAGGTACTACTTCCTGAGGGATAACAACGAAAAGGGAATGATCTCAATTGAATTTTGTGCTACTGATCAACAAATTGCAGATATCTTTACTAAAGCACTGAGTAGGGAGAATTTTGATAGAAACAAGCTTGAATTAGGGATGATTAAAATCACCTGATTGAAGAAAAAAAATGAAAAAAAACAATTTTTTTTGTCTAGAAACACTAACATAGATAATCAACCAGTCTAATCATTGCTCAACATCATGACTTTACTGTCATACTCTCTTTCCATGTATTAATATGATTCTGGTTGCTAATGATGTTTCTATATCTTTGTAAATTGAGGCAAATTAAGGACTCCAACACGATGAACCTCGTTCATCTCTGCTGGTTCATCTGACTGACAAGGTACGTGCTCATCTCCATACAATTATTGAACTAATTACAGTCACACTTGAGCGGGATTCTTTCCATAATTGGTTCAAATTCAAATACTTCGTACTTATCCAAATTGAACCAATTTCAAGAAGTCCAGTCTTCACTTAATTAGCCTAGTTTTAGGGTGAAATTAAATGTCTATTCAATATCAGTCCTTCGGCGATTAGACTCCTAGTTGAGTACACATTCTGCATGTTGATCCCTAGACACATCTTATAAAAGGTCATCATTACTCTTCTCTTCATAAAGCAACTGTCGAACCAAGTTCAACTCATTCTACACAAACCAAAATTGATTACTCGCCTTTTCTTCCTAACAATACATAATCATGTCTTCACCACCACCCGCTTCTTCTTCTAATTCATCACCTAATCGTGATTACGATGGAGGAAATTTTGAATCTGTATCCAATTCTCCATCTGTATACAGTTCTCAATCACCATAAATTTCATCAACCCCTGAAAATACACCCATTCCTGAACCCACTCCAAACCCTACTCCTGCTCCCAAGAATCGTCGTGTCAAAGTTCTTACCCGAAAATCTGTTGCTTCTGGGACTAGGGAAAAATTCTTGGAGGATCTTATTAAAGCAGACAAAGGTTCTAAGTCAGATTCGTCCAGTGAAACTTTTAAATCAGCCAACGAGGAAGACGCACCTGGTTCAACCAGTTCTGAGAAAGGTAATCCCGAAATCAATTCTGAATTTGCTTCTGCTGATAAAAGGTTCGTATTGGTTTGATGTTGAAGTCCCTAAAAGGCAGAGAGGTGGTAGAAAATAAATAATTCTTGAGAGAGAGAGGGAAAAGAAGTTGAGAGGAGATCTGGGGAGGATGGTACCACGTTGGTTGTTTGTGGTCTCATTCCTGAAACTGTTGCAAAAAACGTCACAGATTTAGGGGGGAGCATAGTTGAGGAGGTTGTAGTAGGTCTTGCAAGTATGAATAAAGGATTAGATAAACTTGTTTCATCTAGGGAAGAAACATTGACTGAAAGGTTGAAGAAACTAGGGGAGTCCTATAACACCAAGAAAAGGAGGACTCAGAAGTCCAAGAAGGCAACTCACCCAGTACCTTCAAAGAAAAGAAAAGTTTCTGAAGCTGCTGATGTTCCTGCTCCAAAAGTAAGAGCTACTCGTAGCACTGTGAGAGATGAAGAAGAGAAATTGGAAAAGGCTCTGAAAGAGAGTGATGTGTGACTATAATTCATGGTTTAACGCATTATGTGCCTTACTTTTTATGTGCTTTAATGGTAAAAATACACCTCGTTTGAGCATAATGGAGTTTATTTCATGTGTAGATGAATTGAAGATGGAAGCCGCGCTAAATGGATGCATAAATGTCAAAAATGCGCTCAAGAATCAAAAGGAGTCATACCAGGCTTTATCCAGGCTTTAGACTTGTAAAGCCTGGTCATACTAGGCTTTAGCCAGGCTTTAGACTTGTAAAGCCTGGTCATGCCAGGCGTTAGCTAGGTGTTAGGCCTGTAAATCCTGGTCATACCAGGCATTTTCCAGGCGTTAGACATGTAACGCTAGGTCCTAGATCCGGCCCAGTCCGAGTTTTAAAGGCTTTAAGTATTTCCCGGTTTGACTAGAAGTATCCTACACGTTTAGGGTTTGTCCCAAAACATTTAGACCCAAAACACACAACTTTGAGGAACTTTTTCCATTGGAGACAAGAGGAGATCGTGGAACACTACTCAGAAGATCAAAACATTGATTTTTACATCCTTTATTCCTTAGTTTGTAATTTAGTTATGCAAGTTATTTTGGATTTGATTACCGTGAGCATGAGTAGCTAATTTATTTAATCTAAGGTTTTGGTGGAACCCGTTGGGGATGAACTTATTGTGATATTAATATAGTTTTGCTTGGTTGTTAATCTCTATTTTTTCAACTACGTTCTCGTTGTAGTTGATTGAAGGGCCTTGAATTAGCTGTTCATATTTATTATGTATCTACTTGAGAGAGAGTACATATTTAGGTAGTTATTTGAACAACACCACTCCCGGAGTATAGGAGATATCCATAACCGAGGGTTTATAGGTTGGATTAGAGATAACGATACCTCGGGTGCAATCTAAGTGAGCTATAATAAAATCTAACTAGCGTAACTTGAGAGAGTGTGTCTAGTAAATTATCATAATTACTTGAGAAAGATTTATGGTAGCTAGAGTGCTCATGATTGACAGAGACAACTAATCAAACTATAGGAAGTATCCAAGAAAGAAGTTCACCGACGGGGAAAACCATAATCTTAGATCTTTATTAAAATTGTTTACACCTCATTGTTAGTTTATCTTTAGTTTATTAATTTTGTTCAGCAGTAGTTGTAAAAACACTACCAAGTGATATTCATAATTCTTGAGAAAGTTGATTAAGTAAAAGTTTAGTATTCTGACGGCTTGATTGATACGTTAACTCCCTGTGGGATCGACTCTGGGCTTAATACCCGATGTTATATTTGCAACGCCCGTTTATTCTTTTTATAAGACATATTTGAGCATGATCAAAGAGCAAGAAGAAGAGGGAAGCAAAGGTAAAAGCGAAAGTTGGAGAGCCTGTTAAGGCTATTGATATTGAAGAGAAGACGTTGGACATGGTCCATTAGGAGGAGCAGCCTGCTCCAGGTGTGGCTGAGACACCAAAACCCACAAAGGCTAAGGCTTCTTCAAAGAAGTCAGCTAGAATGTCTGTCACACCAACAAAATCTGTTAAGATGACCAGGGCCAAGCCAAAGAAAGTGAAAATTGTTGAGAAAGAGGACGATGATGCAGACTGGAGTGGAGAGGAGGAGAAGGAAATAGGAGAGGTGACTGACAGAGTTACCATGTTTGGAAAGAGAACAATACTGAAGGGTAAGCTGATGAAGGATCTAGAGGAGCCTAGAATGCAATATCTGCTGGAAACTCTGAAGGTTCAAGGCTGGAAGGACATGGTCCTTCTCATGGAAGGTAGGCTGGTAAGGGATGAGTTGGTAGAATTCATGGAAAATGCCATTATCAAGGAAGGCAGGGTCACCTCCATGGTCAAAGGAATTGAAGTTTCCTTTGATGCTAAAGAACTGGGTGTTATTCTGAACATACCAGTTGAGGGCTATGAGGACTACACAAGGTAAAGATGGCCTTGTCTAGATGGGATGGCCTCAGCAATCAACATCACCAGATTCTTCAGTGATAATGAGAAGGAGATTGAACCCAGGCCGGTATACAAGAGTGAAATGAAGCCAGAGCACAAGCTATTCTTCGAGTTCTTCATCAAGTTCCTACTGCGCAGACAAGAAAGAAGGCACATTGCAAATTATATGGATCTGACCTTGATGGAGTACTTGTACATGGGAAATCAAATCAATTGGATGGCTTTCATCATCCAGCTCTTGGACAAAGTTGTGAATGGAACCAAAGCACACGCAGTTCCATATGACTTCATTCTGACACCAGTGCTTGCACATTTTGGGGTTCCAGTGAAGAAGTTTGAGATGGTTACTGCCAAACACTATTTTGGGAAGGAAACTTTGCTGACATGTGACTACAATGTCAATGTTCCTGTGGATGAACCTGGTTCATCTAGGAAGCAACCAGTCAACAGCAAAGTTAGAACTCTGGTGCAGGAAAGTGAGATCAATGATATGGAGATCCTTCGTTTGAAGTCTCGTGTGATTGTGGTTGAAGCTGAGCGGGATGATCTTAGGGCTGAATTAGCAAAGAAGAAAGAAAAGAACGAGGGTGTTCTTAAGCAGATGCTTTCTCTCCTACAATCCAAGACCACAACCTCCTCTGCACCTTCCAATCCTTAGGCTGTCCAGAGCTTCTAAAACCCCTCTTTAGACCAGTTGTTCAGTTTCTTTTAGTTTATTCTGTTTTGCTCATGGTTAGGGCTATTTGTTTTTGTTTGTATGGTGTTTGATGTACGTTCCTAATCAATGAACTTTTGTTGTTTTATTATTGACTTGTCTCAATTTCTTAGATAGCTTACATTTATTGGTTACTTATGATGATTAATCATGTTTGCACATGCAGTTGCCTCAATGGCCATGAGTAATTGTTAACAACACTGGTGAGTTTATCATTTTGCAATCTTTTCGATGATGCCAAAAGGGGGAAGATATATGCTGAACTTTTTCAAAAAACATTTCAAAGTGATATTTATAACTTAATGAACCTGGTTTCTCTATGATTAATGCTTAAAACCATACAAAGTGTTTGAAGTGTATACAAGATTAAGCACAGAGTTTGTCATCATCAAAAAGGGGAATTTGTTGACCCATGTCACTGCATAGTGTTGAAGATCGACAAATGGCTGACCAGTTGAACCGGGTCCATCAGAGCATACATCTTGAACTGAATAGCTGGCACATGAACCGTATCTGCATAGGAGATATTTGTGAATGTGAAATATCAACGAACCAAGATATTGTCTCCTAATGCGAAAATGTTGCAAACTGATGAGAAGATGGAAGTCGAATTCAGCAAGGAAAGTAACAAAAGAAAGGAAGTTGAGTTTGATATGAATTTGTTCACCCAGGTAGAGTTGGATGACAAGCTCAACAACTGACTCTATAAATACTCGATGTATTTCTGCTGGAATTCTTAATGCACAAAAGCTGAAGTGAATAAAATCTAAAAGCAAAGTTCCCAGAGATATTTTGCAAGCAGAATTATTATGCGACACAAAGGGTACATACCAACTAGAAGAACCAGTTCCATCTGTTTATCATTGAGTCTAGTTGGTTGTAGTAGGAGTTTTAATATTGTATCTTTTCAGCTTTCATAGAAGCAATTGTAATAGGTACGCATTGTTCAAGTTAGAGTTAACTTGATGCTTGTAGAAATTAGCTAGGGGCTAGTTATTACAAAGGGATTAGAGTTAGTCCTAGGATTACAAAAGAGTTTATTTTGTAAGTCCGTTTGGCTCAGCGTTTTAGTGAAGAGTTTGAGAAAATCCTACTGAGGAGTAGGTCGTGGTTTTTTCACCTTTTGAGCTAGGTATTTTCCACGTAAAAATCTCTGTGTTTTTACTTTACTGTTTTGATTATTCCGCAACAGTAGTAGTTAGAACACCAAGAAGAACCAGGTTCTTCTATTGAGACAACACTCGAAAATTGGGCACCACACAAGTAACCTATTTTCTTGTGTGGTATTGACGTCTAAAAATATCAGTTCCAATATTTGAAAAACCGACCTACTTGGTTTGGTTTCTTTTTAGGGAAAAATTGACCCAAACAGAACCATGAACATCCCTAGGTAGAGGTAAGGTCTGCGTACACACTACCCTCTCCAGATCCCACTCATGGGATCTCACTGGGTTGTTGTTGTTGTCTAACAAATTAACTTTATTATCAAGTATCCACTACTACAACTTAGGTCAATTGGTTTTGACGATTTCTAAAGAGCAATCTTCAGCAAAAGAGAGAAGAGGAAGAAGAAAGATCAACGAGACTATAGAGAGAACATTTCTCTAATATTAGAAAATGAAAAACTGAAAATACAAAGACCAACTACCTTCAGTTATACACTGTACACTAACCGACCTTTTAACTTAACTGTGTCCAGCTGTCACTAACTGCCTAATTGTCATTAACCAAGCTAACTAATTGTTGTTAAACTCCTATTATTTCAACACCCTTCCCTAAGCTGATGGTTGAAATATGTATTTCAACCCCAGCTTGGACAAAAGATAGTCATGCTACAGTTTGCCAAGGCTCTTTATCAGTAAGTCTGCCAGTTGCTCCTTTGTCGATATATGAAAGTTTTTTATTATCCCTTGAACAATCTTCTCCCTAACAAAGTGACAACCAATGTCAATATGCTTAGTTCTCTCATGAAAAATGAGATTGGCTGCAATCTGAATGACAACTTTACTATCATAATATAGAGAGATAGGTAGATTGACATCAACTCCTTGCTCTGAATTCTGCCTTTGCTGAGCTTCTAGCTACTGTGTCTTGTTTCTTGGACTTTCAGGATATGGTAGCCTCCCCAAAATTCACTAGATACCATGTAACAGACCTCCTAGTTTGTATATAGCCTCCCCAATCGAAATCACGATCGGCTACAAGTGTGCCAGAGCAGTCTGAAGGCATTAACATGCCTAGACCAGGAGTTGCTTGATGTATCTTACCACTATGAGAATAGCCTCTAGGTGTGACTGCTTTGGCTTGTGCATAAACTGACTGAGCACTTGCAGGACATATGCAATATCAATTCTGGTCATAGTGAGATATAACAAGCTTCCTATGAGCCTCTAATATTGACCTGGATCTACCAATAGATTATCACCTTTTGTTACTTCAGATACTGAGTCTGCGTTGATGAAAGAATCATATTATTCATATGTGAGTTTCACATTAGATTCCAATGGAGTATCAACTGGTTTGGAACCTCTTAATCCCATTTCATAGATAAGTTTCAATGTATATTTTTGTTGACTCATTATTACCCTTTCCTGGATCTAGCAAATTCTATCCCAAGAAATAATTTTATTTTACCAAAATCCTTCATTTTGAACTTAGCTTGAGATCATTCCTGGTTTGGACTATCAAATTAGAACAACTCCCTGTCACTAGTAAATCATCTATATAGACCAAGACAACTACCAGTGCAGCCTACTCCCGTCTGGTGAAAAGAGAGTAATCATAGTGACTTTGAGTAAAACCAAGATCCAGTAAAGCATCAATCAGCTTTTTGTTCCATTGCCTAGGGGCTTGCTTTAAGCCATACAATAATTTAAGAAGTTTGCATACTTTAGGAATCCCTACCTGGTTTGCAAACCCCTGAGGAATAGCCATATAAATTTCTTCTAGAAGATCACTTTGCAATAAAGCATTGTGGACATCCATTTGGTAGATAGGAAAATGTTTGGATGCTGCAATAGATGGCTACAGGAGAGAAAATTTATGTTTAATCTAGCCCCTCCTGTTGTCTATATCCCTTAGCCATTAGCGTGGCTTTATACTTCTCCACAGCTCCTGATGCAGTGCACTTCACCTTGTACACCCATTTTCAACCTATAGGCATCTTGTCAGGAGGAAGGTCAACAATACTCCAAGTGTTGTTGTCCTCTAAGGCTGCCATCTCTGATTGCATAGCCTCTATCCACTTTTTATGCTTCAGAATAAGACTTAGGCCCTACAATAGCTGAACAAGCAGTAAGAGCAATTCCAAAGGACTGAGATATGTTAGCATAGGAAAAATAATCGGACATGGGATAACAACAGTTAGCATTCCCTTGCTGCTGAGTGACATAGTCTTTTAGCCATACAGGTGGTCTACTAGTTCTGGTGGATTTCCTGCTTGTCTTTGGTGCATTTGAAGACATAGGATTGTCATATGCTGTAGAGTTGGAAGCATCAACTGTCTTAGTGGGTGAAATAGATGGTGGTGTGTTCAACATGACATGAGGTTGCACAATTGCTTCTGGAGTGACAGTGTCTGAGGCTAACTCAGCAGACTCAACAGTCTTTGATATGCAAGAAATAGAAGGAGCAGTGAAGGAGATAGTGGTTAAGTCTAGGACTAGAAATAAGGAGGATATAGTAGTAGGAAGATGTTTAAATGGAAATACATCTTCTTTGAACACTACTTCTCTGCTAACTTGAAAGCCCCTTGAGTTGATAACATACATTTTATATACCTTTTGTGTCATAGAGTAACCAAGGAAAATGGCAGGAACAACTCTTGGTGAGAATTTGTCCCTTCTTTTGAGGTCTGTGACATATCCCAAGCAACCAAATACCCTCAGATGACTTAATGAAGGCAAGTGACCATGTAACACCTCATAGGGACACCTGCCTTGAAGAGTAAGTGTAGGTACTCTATTGATCACATAAACAACAGTTAGAGCACAATCTCCCCAAAACTTTAGAGGAACTGATGCCTGGAACCTCAATGCTCTTGCAATGTCTAGAATGTATCTGTGTCTCCTCTCTGCTACTCCATTTTGCTGAGGAGTGTAAACATAAGAACTCTGATGAATGATTCCAAAGGATTGAAGGAGTGCTGTCATTTGTGAATTAAAGAACTCACATCAATTATTAGTTTTGAGCGCGTTTACAAAACATGAATAGACATTCTGAATCATGAGTAAGAAATTTCTTAACACTACGATTACTTCACTTTTGGAAGGTAACAAGAAAATCCAAGTGTAATTGGAGTGATCATTTACTAAAGTTAGAAAGTACCCTTTTCCATAGTATGTAGGAACTTTGTAAGGGCCCCAAACATCTCCATGAATAGTATGAAAGCAAGTACTAGAGACAGTATTACTCAAAGAAAATGAAAGTCTTGATTGTTTAGCTAATGGACAAACTGTACAATGACCTTCAGACTTATCAAGTTCTACAAACTGAAATACTTTCATCCTTTTTAAAGATCTACACTAATTCTACCGCCAATTATTGTATTTACAACAATAGATTTTGATAATTTTTTCGAAGCGTTACATTGTGGAACAGTCATCACAGCAGAATCCATATGAAGTTTGCTATTATGGTTGAACACATATAGACCACTTTTCTCTCTACCAATCCCCTTCACTTTGCCACTGAAGAGATCCTAAAAAATGAAAAAGTGAGGAACGAATAAGGCTGCGCACTTTAGTTCTTTTGTCAACTTTGATACAGACAAGAGATTGTATTGAAATCTAGGTATATTCATCACATTGGTTATCTTTTGATCAGGAAAAAGATTGGTGGAACTTATGTGATTGAGAGTAACTGACTCTCCAGTAGGTAGAGTAGGTAGATGAACGTTGCACTCTTTAGATTTATTACATAAGCTACTTTCAGTCAAAATTTGTTTGTTGTTAACCATGTAATTTGATGCTCTAGAATCTACTATCCACTTAATTCACTAGTGGTAGTAGCTGCATTTGCTATACCTGCAGGCTCATATGAGTTACCATTCTCATTCTCTTTGCCAAGCATCCGCAGAATTTGAGTGTACTGCTGATGAGTGAATTGTGGAATTCCTTCTAGTCCAACTTAAATGTTCTGATTCTGAACATGACAAGGTGTTGCATTTCTGGTCAAGTTAGCACTTGCACCAAAAACATTACCAATAGGAGTAGAGTTGGTATCATTATTAGATTGGTTGTCTCTAGCATAGTTGACAGAGGGGGTCTTCTTCTTTGCTTTGAAGTCTGTTGGATATCCTATCAGCTTATAACATGTATCTCTGTAGTGCCAGAGTGGACGTAACTCAAATCAATCTGCAAGCTCTGGTACCATGATGATTTCTGAAGAGCAATCTTCAGCAAAAGAGAGAAGAGGAAGAAGAGAGATCAACGAGACTATGGAGAGAACATTTCTCTGATATTAAAAAATGAAAAACTAAATATACAAAGATTAACTACCTTCAGTTATATACTGTACATTAACTGACCTTTTAACTTAGCTGTGTCCAGCTGTCACTAACTGGCTAACTGTCATTAACTAAGCTACTAACACTGTTAAGCTCCTATTATTTCAACAGGTTTATGGTCCATTATAATTTTTAGTTTTATATTAAATCTCATAAAAAAATATTACCCACACGTATGAGAATCTAGCATAAAAATAAGAGATCTTTAATGGATCATTTTCTTCTATATGAGTTAAGTTACTGAGAGTTAATTTGATAAATATATTTTTTTTGCAATAATATTTTATCGTGAAAAATAAATATTTGTTGTTTGTGCCCGCAACAAAAGTACTTATAGCCTTTGGCGTAACACCTTATCTCCGGAAAAGTACTTTTAACTTCCTAAAATATTCGCCAAACGTGATAGAAACCAAATATTCTTGTTAATTGCCAAAAGAAAGCAGATTCATCTACATCAACTGTGGATAACGTTCTAACAGCCAGTGCATAAGTTCCAATGAACAACTAAACATGATAGGGTAAATTATTAAGATCTTGTAGAAATCTATATCCATCACTTGTTTAACCATTGGCAAGTAATGACAACATATTACACCTTATTTTATATTTTTTTATTTACTAAGTATCAACATTATAAAATTCTCGCACCAACCTTCTTTTCTACACGAAAAGAAATTTATTCCCACCTTATAGTTTCATCATTAACATGCATACATGGTTTCTTACCTGATATGTTTATCAATATTTTATAGCACTGTTTGACCAAACACAAAAAGTAACAAAAAAAAAAAGTTTTTTTCTAGAATTTGTGGTCTAAAGTAAATCATAAAAATTTATGTGGTTATAAATTATTTCATTAAGATAAAATGAGAATTTTAAAGTTAATTTTTTACATAAAAAAAGTGATATTCTTTTTTAAATAGATTACAAAGAAAAGTTACCATATAAATTGGAATAGATAAATTATATTGTATAATTTTTAATTATTTATCTTCTCTTTCTATAAGTCAACGTATACATATAGCTTTCTTTCCAAGCAAGAAATGAAGTGAATAGGCAAATGAAGGATTTGTACAATTAATCATTTTAAGAATTTTAAAAATTATAACTAATTGTACAAAAGTCGGAATCATCACGAGAAAAAAAAAGCGAGGAAAGGGAAAAAGCAAAAAAGCGTGACTGAAGTGGACATCAACCTCGGGCCCCACTCAACGACAGCGTATATAAGCCCTCACACTCCCATTTCCTCTCCGAGCAAACAAACGCTATTAACGGCTTTCTCGCAGTTTCTCTGAATCACGCACACACAACTTGAACTCTCCAGTTGAGAAAATTCACACGTTCTGAACCAAAGTACAAGCAATGAAACGAAAGTTACACTCAGAAGCACTTCAACCGGCGGTGAAGAAGCAGCTCCGATCAAAGCTACCTCGCCGGCGGCGATCACATATCTCTCCGATTCTACTTTTCTCTATTGCTGGTAATTCATCGCACTTGACCTGCGAAGTCTCACGCGATTCGAGCAAAAGTTCCGTGAAAAAGGAAACAGCACTGAAAAAGCGTGAAATCGAAGGAGATGAATTTAGGAGAATTACTAGAGCTTATTACAGGAAGAACATGCTTGAGAAAGATCAGAAGAAAGATGCTTATCTGGAATTATCGGAGTGCTCTTGTGTTGATTCGTGTTCTGAAATTATTGGAAAAATCATGAAAAATGAAGATCCAGTTGATATCGTATCAAAACAGAATAGAAATGTAAAAGATATTGAAGGAACTGAGGATTCTGATGCAATTTCGCAATTTCTAAAAACTTCTGCTGATTTTTGCGGTAAAATCTCTAAAAATGCTGCGAAAATCAACGATGAAGATGTTCTTTCGTTCAATTCCGTGTTACAATCGCCTGCTGAGTCTAAATATGGAAAATCATCAGTTCAAACAATCAAATGTAGTGAAAACAGAGTAGCGGAAGATGTTGTTTCATTCAATTCTGTGCTTCAATCGCCTTCTGAGTCGAAATGTGCAAATTCATCTGTTCAAACAGTCAAATGTAGTGAAAACAGAGCAGCGGAAGATGTTGTTTCATTCAATTCTGTGCTTCAATCGCCTTCTGAGTCGAAATGTGCACATTCATCAGTTCAAACAATCAAATCTAGTGAAAACAGAGCAGCGGAAGGTGTTTTTTCATTCAATTCTGTGCTACAATCGCCTTCTGAGTCGAAATGTACAAATTCATCAGTTCAAACAATCAAATGTAGTGAAAACAGAGCAGCGGAAGATGTTGTTTCATTCAATTCTGTGCTTCAATCGCCTTCTGAGTCGAAATGTACAAATTCATCAGTTCAAACAATCAAATGTAGTGAAAACAGAGCAGCGGAAGATGTTGTTTCATTCAATTCTGTGCTACAATCGCCTTCTGAATCGAAATGTGCAAATTCTTCAGGTCAAACAATCAAAAGTAGAGAAAACAGGGCAGCGGAATTTGAAGTAGAATTATCTGCTGAAGAACAAGTACATGAAAAGCTCGTGGAAGCAGAATTTGATCTAGAATGCTCTGAAAATTTCTCAATGACTGATGTTTCTGATGACTATTCATCAGCTTACTCCGAACTTCAGTCGGAGATTTTCCCGGAGAGTTCCGATATAGATATCTCCGACTATAGTCCATGGTGCGACGACTCTGGAAGCCAGTTTTCTGAGAAATCGAACGCAGATGCTACTCCTTCACATACTTTCACGTTGTTTCTTCAGTTCAGTCAACAGTTTTTCAGATCAACCGTCGCTTTGCAGTCTCCTTCCATAAACTCCTCAGACGATCACATTTCTACTGAATTCGCCGTAAGTTCTATAAAATTTCAACTTCTTCCTTTGTACAGATAATTTATATTTCGCAGATTTTAATCTCTCTCTAACTTCATCGAATTTGAAAATATATCATATTAATAGACATAGAGAATTTAGATAGAGCGTCGTTATAATTATTGAAATTCAGGCTTTATGTGTAGTTTTGGTATTGTATATTAATTTTGTTGACCTTTATATCATTATGATTCTGTTTGTTCATTGATATTGAAATTCTATAAATCTTCTTCCTTTGTACTCATAATTTAAATTTCACAAAATCTAATCTCTCTGCAAATTCATCGAATTTGAAGTTCATGTAGAGAATTTAAATAGTGGATTCAAATAGTATGAGATCGAGATGTAATTTTTGTTTTTTAGTTGTTGAAATTCACGTGTTATTTTAGTTTTAATATTGCATACGTATTCGTTAGCCTTAAAATCATTATGATTCTGTTTAGTTTAGTCTCTCTCCAAGCTCATCGAATTTGAAATTGATGAACATTGTGTTAAAATTACAAATACCGAATAATGGAACCAAAGGAAATATATCACAAATCCCAGTAGATAAGATAATTGATATAGAACGTAGTTAAAATTGTTGTTGAAATTCAGGCTTTTATCTAGTTTTGATATTGTAATTAATTTTGTTAGATTTAAAATCATTGTGAATTTTCCTTTTTGTATGAAGGAGGGATGGGAAGAAGAGGATGAAGAGAGTTATTTGATGATAAGGAAGAGAGAGGGGAGGCAATTGTATCTACACGATTACGCCGAGGAGTATTGTTCTACTACGGACTACGGCGAATTGATCGTACAACAGCGATTGCAGATGGTTCATTGGATCCTTGCGGTAAGTTACGTTAAGCGATGAACGTGCTATTTTCCACGTTCCTTCTAGTTGATCAAATCAAATCAACTCTGTGTGACATGGAATGTTTCCGTTATAGTGCATGTGGAAGTTATATTTTTCTACTACTGGTAATAATAACAAGAGAAACAGAATCCAGTTTGCACGTGAGCCTATAACGTTACTTGCTGTCCATACTGCGTGATGCATGTAATTCATGGCATTTTGAGTGCGCTTATACCTCTACATTTACCATTTTTTTCTGAAATAGAAGTAACTGTTAGTAATAAATGATCCATGAAGTATGATAGAGCACAACTACACAAGTGTGTTTGACTAAATACAAAGTTCAAGATGTTAGTCATTGCGTATTATTTCATACTAGTGGTATAGAAAAAAAATCATATTTGCTTAATAGTTAGTTTGATAGTGAAGACTTCATGTTGAAACTTAAATTCATGAAATTTTTGAAAGTTGAGTAGGTCGGCTAAACACTTTGGAAAGTTCGAAAATAAAAGGATGTCGTATAAATTGAAATAAAGTACTCCTATGTATTATAAAATCTCTTGTTTGCTTTTTATTCATAGATTAACTCATGGGGAAATTAATCATAGCAAAAAGGAAAGAGTAAATCCTACTTAAACACCTTGACTTTTTATGTAAAGAAAATGATATCCCTCTCATTTTGAATGGATAGAGAATTCCCCTAACCTCAAAGTCAAAAGCAAAATGAGATAGTCATTGATAGAATCTTCAGGTAAATAATGACCCTCAATTAGTAAGATTCTAGCATCTATGATTTCAATAAATAAAAATCTGAGGTTTACGTGTTAAACCCAATGGTGGTGGGAGTAGTTCTCCACAAATTGTTGTTAGTTCTATGTTGATTAGAAATTTTACATTACTTTAGATGGTGAATTGGGCGAAACAATTCATTGGCATCTCAGAATTCTTATATATATAAGTATATTTTTTGAATCTGCAAAAAAGTTGCAATCCAAATATACCTTTTTATAATACTGACGGATGCTAAAACCCGCCTTGGTAGTTGGTATACAAGGAAATAAAATTTGTTTCAAGCCTATGCTTGGTTTACAAATACAGACTAATTCAACTAGTTTTATGGCAGTTCCTCTTGCTGTCTAATGTTAGATATCACATCTTTTACAGCAAGCAACGAGGAAGGACCTTCAGAAGGAAACAATGTTCTTAAGTGTCAATCTCTTTGACAGACTCCTAAGCAAAGGGTACTTCAAAACCAAAAGATGCCTTCAAATTGCTGGCATAGCCTGCCTTACTCTGGCAGTCAGGATCGAAGAAAACCAGCCTTACAACAGGTAATGTTTTTTGCTCTGATGTTATTTCCGGGCTTGTTCACTTTAGAGCCACTAGAGTATTAGAATGAAATGGCTATAGAAAGTTCATATAACCACAGCTTGAAATCAATTGTAGAATCTGAGGAAGCTCATTGCAGATTACCCTGCATTCATTTTCTCCGATGTTAGTCACTGGGAAATGTAGCTAAATTTCCAAAGAAAAACTCAAATCGACGAGACTGAGGACATTAAACAATTTAAGAGTCTAGGTCTTTCACGTTCCATATCATTATTAAAGCAAATTAATATGCTTAGGTCTCATTTGCAACCAAACAAATAGTTACATATTTAGTTGACGAATTCATTACTTCCATTTCAGCGTATGCCAGAAGACATTCGTTGTTGCAGACACTGCATATAGCTGTTGTGAAGTGGTGGCTATGGAGTGGCTGGTGCAGGAGGTGCTCAACTTCCAGTGCTTGCTTCCCACAATATACAACTTCTTATGGTACAAAGATTAAGCATGCTATACAATTGCTCAAGATCTGAAATTTGATGATTTTGCCTTAACTAAAAAGAGCCATTCCATCTACTTTATACGGCTTTCATCACAATGGCACAGGTTCTACCTTAAAGCTGCTAGAGCTGGTGAACGTGTGGAGAGGACTGCGAAATACCTGGCTGTACTAGCTTTGCTCAGTCATGATCACTTGTGCTACAGACCATCAACAGTAGCTTCCTCACTGGTGTTTCTCGCTTCATCAGCTGCAAATCTTTATGCCTCCTGCTATTTGGTCACAAAGGTAAGTTCTGAAAGACATGTATATTAATCCAAGTAAAATGTGTCTGTTCTTTTTTACTTGCAAATACGACTTCAAATAAGAAATCAGCTCAAGTGGTTTCTCCTAGTTTAGAGTCATGATGGGAAGTGCATTTGAACTCTAATTCACATGCTTTGTCATCTCTTTATTTGCAGACTCATGCCAAAATAAAAGACGACGATTTACCTGAATGCATAAAGGTACTATATCCCTACCTACCAATAGTTAGATCATCTTTAGTTTATCTGCAGAAGCACACGTAGAGAGACTGAAACAACTAAAACAACACTTCGTCACTCTTTTTAGTTATGTATAATCAAAGTTGTGATATTAGCTTAATGAGGTTACTGCTTTTAGCTTGTTAACGAAGTTCCCTAATGGAATGTTCATACATGACAGAGCTTGGAATGGTTGGTGAGGTACATATGATATGAAGGTGGACCAGCATTTAAATCTAACATATTTTGGAGTAAATCAGTATATCTTCTCATTCTTTTGCTGAAACTTTCTCTTGGTCTCTTCTCAAAGTCGTGGGTAATAACATCAGTATATTCTTTTTAAGGTTGATCAAGTGATGCTTACTTCATCATGCTGTCCTAGTAACAATACCAAAAGTACACTTTATGTCTACTGTCCTTACCAGGAAACAAGCAAGTAGTTAGGGCTTAGAGTCATTCTTGTACTCAGCAGCACCCTGTACCCCAACGTATCGATAAACAATGGTTTAGCTGAAAAAGAAATGCTTGATCAACTATATTTCAACTCAAATGTTGAAGGAATCCGGAAGACTGAATGTCAAAAATAAGAAATAGAGTTTGCAAATGGCAAAGACATCCCATACCTTTGGTATGACATCTAACTGTAACTTCTGTACATGAAAGCTGGTACTCGTTTTAGCATTGGCCTATGCCTCAACAGGTTAATGCTCAGTGTCCTGGTTTTATTTACAATCCAACCCAACTGTTTTATAATGCCTCAACAGGTTAATTCTCACTCTCCTAGTTTTATTCCGAAACACTACCTTACAACCATCACAGTTCCAAGGACACAGTACAATCACAACCAGCAATTCAAGACATAGTACTAATTGTTGCTGCAAATTTCAGCAGCAAGATTATCTAACTCGTAACTAAATCAACTAAAATACAAATTGTTAACGTTCCTTAATGTATCTTGCTAATACGAACTTCTAGACTATTGTTTTCGAGAATGCAATTCAATGATTTCAAATGTCGGGGTATCTCCATTCTCACAAGAAATTTCCTTTAACAGGTAGCAAAATTTGATACCACAGCTAGGAAACTATATTAATTAAGTACGCTTAATTCCTTTCATAAAAAGTTTAAACGTTGTTAATAGCATGGACCTGCAGATTTAAGTGAGGTAGTATTTCATGCAAAAAGCGGACTATTAAATCTACTATTTCAACATATTGTTTTAAGCTATAACCAAAAGAAATAAGAAGAAGAAAAATGAGAAGTTCAATTCTTCATACTAATTCAACACTTTCTTGAACCTAACAACAAATGGTTCATCGTTCAACCCAAGCCATCTCTTCCCATTCTCATTAAAAACACCAACATTCCCACACACTACCTTACAGTTAGGACAAACCCCAGGACAGAACACAATCTTATAATAATAGCCATTATTAATACTACTCCCATTCCCAATCCTCTCTATTCTAAACCAATTGCTCACTGTCTCCAGCCCCGGCCGGCCGGTCATGCCACCACTCATGACGTACCTCCGGCCGGTGATTTCGTCCGCTCCACCAAGCTTCCACGCCGTGGACTGCACACAAATGGTGGCAGCAAAAAACACAATGTTTAAATCAGTAGAAAGATTTATGACATTTTGTTTATTGTCAACTGGCATAAATCTTGTTGGAAGGCCATTGGATGATTCAAGATTTCCTTGCATGACATAAAAAGGACATGGCCTGTCTTTAGCTGCTAGTGCTAGCCCACCTCCTCCAGTCCCATTTTGACTTGGTAAAATTGTGTATTTTGAGCCAATTTGGAGCTCATGGCCATCAATGTCTAGCACTGGTGTTGTGGTTGGTGGTGTTGATGGTGCTGCAGGTTGGCTGGTTATTAGGCAAGCTAATGAGAACAAATTCTGGAGTAGGAGTAATAATTTTAGATAGTTTGTAGTACTCATGGTGCCTTTTTTTTTGGTTGAAAAATGTAAGTACTAAATGACCAGTCACATGTATATATAGACTATCCGAGTAATTGGAGGTAGTGGACCATTTAAAATTATAAGTAATGAAGCATAGTACCACAGAGTTGTAGGTGTGATCATATGCTACAAAGGGGTGATGATTAAAATTTCTCTTAACAAAAGTGTTCGAATTGAGTTCTAAAAATAAAGAATCTCTTTAAATTTCGAGTCCTGAAAACAAAGAATCTCTTAATAAAGAATGCTTTATTTCTATAAAAGGACTACCTGCATGAATCTGAATTGACCCGTTATTGATTTGAATGCAGTAGCAGATACATGATGCCTAAAAACATCTTTTATTACTGAGCGGGAACAGTTTAATAATTTATTTTTTAACATTTGTCTCTATTTCATTAAGTTTAAGATTATTTACTGAAAATTGAAAGAAATTCCTTTTGTCACTTGACACTAACTCACCGATATATATGTTATTAACTAAAAGCTAGCTATTGGCTAAATAGAATCTTAACTTGGATTTGGAAATCCCCTGAATCATTGACCTACAGTGGGCTGTTCATTGGGTCGGATATCCGAAATCCTATATTGATAGGATTTGTATAATTTTAATACGATCCGAAATCCGAAAACCGAAATTATTAGGGTATGTATAAATACAAAACTTTAATTTCGGATAATTAGTACTTTCCTTACATTTTCTTCCAAATTATTACTTTTACAATTGATGGATTTAGCTATATTGGCATCATAGTACTCTCATAATTGCAGACACATGAATTTTATTGCCTATTTTACAAAGAAAATATACATATGAGTTTGCAACCTTGAGGCATAATAATCCGATTCGAAATTCGAAAATTCGATCCGATCCAAACTTTAAAATCCAATCCGATCCGATATTAATACGGATCGGATTCAGATTGCATTTTCCAGAATCCGAAGTTCAAAATCCGATCGGAAATGTGCTAAATCCGCTCCGATCCATGCACAACCTTACTACATAATGATAAATAACAAATTATATATATATATACACACACACAAACATACACACACACACACTGTTACATGGAGGTCCATCGGTTCATAACATTGGTAAGAATGTAACATCATGTCTACAGATTAAGAGAGGGAAAGTACAGAGTAGGATTTTATAACATAAGACTTTAATACAAAATATTTTTACTGCAAAATATTAATTTTTTACCGCAATATATTATATTACCTTTATTATTTATCGCAATATATTATATTACCTTTATTATTTACCACAATATATTATATTACCTTTATTATTTATTACCTTTGCCTTCTGCTCCCCATCCTTCAAAATTCTCATCTATTTCTATAATTAAGTAATCTAATTCTAATAGTATATTTAAGTCATAAATTTTTAAATACAAATTATTCCACAGCAAGACCAAAAAATAAGTTCTCCCTCAAGAAAAAATATACATATATACACTCTACATGGAGGTCCATCGGTTGCAGTCATAGTATCATATGTCAATTTCAAATTCTGTGATGTGTCGCATTGTAATTGCTAGTTGAAAAAAGAGTTTCACGAGGGAGAAAATCATAGTGTTTTTTTTCTTTTCCTTTTGTTAGTTTGTACAATTTCTTCTTCCACAGGGACCAAGAAAGTGACTTGGTCCTATGAAGAAAATGAAATAAAATGTCATCACCTTCACTTGATTACATGTGCAACAGTCTTAGAGGCATTCATGTGACACAATGGACGAAATGAATGCTTTCAAAGATCGAATAAATGTTGGTAAATTTTTGTGACTTGTAATTCTTTCGTAAATAAGAAGTTGCCCCCCATATGCATGTAGTACGTTAATCAATGTTTTATTTGCTCGTGCTATCCCCACTACACCTACTTGGTTGAATCATGACGCAACCCATATTTCATCTTCTTAAAGTTTGTTGTTAATTATTTGTTTGTGATTACATTTGGTTTTTAGATCTTTTACCAAATGCTGGAGTAGAGCTAGGGTACGGCTTGTGACCTAATAGCTTTGATCCAAATTTTATATTTGTGTTAAAAAAAATTATTTAACCAAATGATCCTAGCTCCGACTCTAACCAAATGATACTTTATCATAATACATCACTAGAAAATCAATTTTTTGGACTACAAAAATAGGGAGAAAGTAGTCGAAAAATCTAAACTTTCGATTATTTTCTAGCTATTTTGATTTAATCGAATAAAGTACGTCAGAAAATAAGTCGAAAATTTTGGATCCTACTACAATAGTCGGATAAATTAATCTGCCAAATGACCAGAAAACCAGAAAACAATCGAACTTTTCTACTACAATAGTCGGAAAATTGATTAAATAATTATTTATTTTTATAGATATTTTCGACTACACAATTCGAAATTTCGAATTATAGTATCACACATTCTAATACTAACGAGCTCCAGAGACCATAATTATCCAACTAGACCTTCACTGTAAATTCCATGAAGCACAAGAACCTCATACATTCAATATGGTTTAGGTGAAAAACCAAATGGTGGGTTAAGTAACCAAAACCTTTAATAGAAGTTTAACAAAACCCCCTAAAAGGGAACTGTATATTAAAAGCAACCTCTCCAAAATAATCATATATCAAAGTCCTATTCCTCAAATCAACTTCATTTCTTTTATAGACTACAATCTCAGTATTCATTCTAACCATTTGCTATAATCATGATAGCAAGAATCATCTTTTGCACTGCAGTTCTTCTAGCTACACTTTCTGTCATTCTCATTGCAATATTCTCACCAGTACCCCACGAAAAAATATCAAAAAATTCATCTTGGGTTGATTTTTCTCTTTATATTCGACAACCTCAAGTCTCTGCTTCGAATTTTTACCCTAGAAAAGCTCCCACAAACGCTGGCGCTTTGATTTTCCATCGCCTTCTCACTGAGGGGCCGGAAAACACCTCTCGAGTAGTTGGAAAAGCGCAAGGTTTCATCATCCCAATTCAAGATTTCGCGAATTCAGCATTTAACATTATTTATCTTACGTTTAATGACAATGAATATAGTGGAAGTCTAAGTGTTGAAGCTAAGAGTTTGACAAATGATAATAAGGAAGAGTTGACTGTTGTTGGTGGCACTGGCTATTTTGCCTTTGCTCGTGGCCTAGCTGTTTTTGCACAAACAGAAAGGGAACATTCTGATAATTTGGAAGCTACTTATCATATAAAGCTTCAATTGAAATTCCCAAATAAATCCAAAACAATTCCAACATGAATTGCAACTTGTTAAAGCATCTTTTCTTGGTTCTTTTTATTTATTTTTTTAATACTTTTTTTCTTTGACTTTTGTTTAATATGGACATAATTTTTTGAAGAAAACTGTTCTTCATAAGAGAAAGTGGAATAAGATGCAGTGTATCAAAAAGAAGAAAGCAATAATACATGAATTGAGGCAGCTGCTTTTGCTCTGAAATGATCAAGGATATGGTTTGATTCTACCTATAATGCACTTTATTACTCTTTTATTGGACCGATTCTTACGAATTCAAACTTATCGTACCGATAAGCTACAAATATCAAATAGTTAAAATGAAAAAACTACTGTGAATGACAATAAAGTACTAAACTATTCTCCACCTGGATACGAGCTTGACCTTCATCTTTCATCATCTATTGAATCAGTCCTATTAATTGATTCCACTTTCTTACTAATCTTTTCATCTGAGTTATAGAATCTATAATCTTTTTGTGCCAAGAATAGAAACTAGATAGAGTTGGCTATCTGAATTTTTATTTTGTTGGTGAAAATCCAATTCACCACCTTATAATTTTCTTGCCCTATTTTTCATTCCCTTTCCCCTTTCCCTTGCATATATAATTAAAAGAGTAAAAAAATAGATATTCTCTCTCTGTATAACTTGTGCTTTAAACATTTCTTTAGCCCTAATAAGATATAACTTTATAATATATTTAACAAGAAAATAACATAATAATATGAGATAAGTCATAGCATTATATTCAATAACTAAGATAATAAAATTATATAAAGCAAATATTGCTATTAATAAGCCATAATGAAAATTAACATAATCTAAAAATACTATATAGGTCGTGCTAAAATAAGTATAGTTAATAAGTACTATTAATTACATAACTAAGTAATAAATAAAAAGATAAACTAAGTTATACATTTTCATTATAAAGCAATGCAAAACTAAAAAATAGATATCCAACACTATCGTTATTCCTAGTGTTGAATTAAATTTTTTTGTTAGTATTAGTATTGATTTGAACTTTATTTGAGTTACTACATTTATGGGCTATAAAATTTATTTACCATTCAATAATTTTAAAATCCAAACTTGAAATAATACGTTAAAATATAAAACTGAGAAAAAGTTGAAGAAATATTTTATAAATTACATTACAATAATATTTATATATTAAAAATATTTTTAAAAATTGTATAAATGTATTGTTTTGAATTTTTTTAATTAAAACCAAACCAAACCAATTATGGTTGAATTTTTTTTTCAATACCAAACCAAATCAAATCAAACTACAATCGGATGTTTTTTCGGTTTGACTCGAATCATCGATTTGGTGTGGTTTATCAGTTTTCTTGGTATACCCCTACTCTCCACTATCCTTTCTTATATTCGCTAATTTTCCTCCCCTTTAATTCATTTTTTTTCCCGATACCAAACCAAATGAAACTAAAGCACAATCGGGTTTTTATACTGATTTGACTCGAATTATCGATTTGGTGTGGTTTATCAATTTTTTTTTACATCCCTACTCTCCACTATCCTTTCTTCTATCGCTATTTTCCCATCCTTTAATTCCCTTTTTTTTCAATACTAAACCAAATCAAACTAAACCACAATTAAATATTTTATACCGGTTTGACTCGAATTGTCGATTTGGTGCGATTTATAAGTTTTCTTTGTACACCCCTACTCTCTACTATCCTTTCTTCTATCACTAGTTTTTTCCCTCCCCTGTAATTCCTCTTTGATCCTCTTTTATTGGAACTGTTGTCTTTTGTGACTTGAACCTACGACCATGGGGTAGTAGGTGGAGGATGTTGACCATATGAGCAACTCCCCTTGTCTTTCTTGTTTGACCAAAAAGAATATATTTCGGTTAAAATAATTATATTTATGCAATGATGGGTTAAACCTAGTTAATGATAATATCTCTAGATGTTAATTCCGAAAATGTGGCTAACGTTAAACAACTCTAGTGGGGGATTGACAATAGCTTACATTAAATATTCCAAAAGGTATGAAAAATAATGGAGAAGTAACTAGCAATAAATAATAATAATAAATGGAATTTAAGTAAATAAAAGAAGTAGTTCACCCAATAAAGAATGAACTAGACGATTGTTCTTCCTGACAATGATGAGTGATAGATAAACCCTATAATGTTCGAAATATTCTCGGATCGATGGCCCATTTGGCCAACCTGCCTAATAGCTAGGGTTTATGCAAAATACTTCTTAGGGGGAAAGTCGTGACAATCGAGATGGGGTGGCACTCGCAATATGGTCCAAGATTTCGTGAAGCTACAACTAAGGCCAGGGGAAATTTTTCGAGATGAGGGTATCTCATGTTGGCGTCTCCTAGCGTTTTGATAATGTAATAGATAGGAGACTACGTACCTTTTGTTTTATCGGACCAGGACTGTGCTCACAGCTACTTCGGATACAACGAGGTAGACGAGGAGGCGTTACCCTGATTCTGGTTTTGAAAGCAATGGTGGCGACGAGAAATACGCTTTTAACTCTTTCAAGACTTGGGTGCACAAAGTCCATTGGAGGCCGTTATCCTTCTTGAGTACGCCGAAGAATCTATGGCACCTATCTGACGATCGCCAGATGAACCTTGAAAAGGCGGCGATACGGTCGGTCGACCTCTTAACCTATTTTTTGGTGGTCAAGTGCTCTAGTATCCCTTCGATGGCTTTGATTTGATCAGGATTAACCTCAATAGCTCACTGCGATACCAGGAAACCTAAAAAATTTCCTGAGGCCACGCCGATCGCACACTTCTCGGGGTTCAGTTTCATTCTTTTCGCCTGAGTATGTCGAAGGCTTCTCTTAGGCGGTCGATGTGATCTTCATTCCTTTTGGACTTGACCAACATGTCGTCTATGTAGACTTCCATCATTTTACCGAGTTGGTCTTTGAACATCCTCGTCATTAACCTTTGGTAAGTCGCCCCCGTGTTTTTCAGCGCGAAGGGCAGACCCTGTAACAGTACGTCCCCTGATGGGTGATGAAAGTGGTTTTCTCCTGATCCTCTTCTTCCATGAGGATTTGATTATAGTCCGAGTAGGCGTCCAAGAAGCTCAGTAGTTCATGTTCAACCGTTGCATCGATGAGTTGGTCGATATGGGTTAACGAAAATGAATCCTTGGGGCATGCTTTGTTCAAATCTGTGAAATCTACGCACATCCACCATTTCCCATTCTTCTTTTTACCATGACCACGTTGGCGACCCATTGGGGCTATTTCTACTCCCTGACTGAGCCATTTTCCAAATAGTTTTTCCACCTCTTCGCGTACCACATCATTAATTGCGGAGTTGAACTTACGCCTAACTTGTCTGATCATGCCCAACTATGCCTTATAAAAAGGACTTAGCGTCATTGCAAATATATTCCGATTAATAAGTCCGGAGTCGAATCCCACATGTTATTAACCTATTAAACACAACTATTAGACTCGCACAAATTCCAATCTTCAGAAATATTTAAGTAGCAAATTGGATGTTTACTAACTAAATATCATGTAATAAAAATGCAATAATTAATAACTAACTACGAACGGGTTGTAGACAAGAATTGGAATGATCTAAGGTTATGATTTCCCCTATTGTCGGAATCCTTTCCCCTACGTTTTCTATAAATTTGCCTAAGTCTTCTCTACCGATCATGAGCACTCTGAGTATCGTAATTCTCTCCCGAGTAATTACCACAATTTACTAGACATATCCTCCCGAATTACGCTAGCTTCCATTAAGTACGGATCACTCGGATCGCACCAAGGTTTCGTTATTCCTAATCCCACCTTTAAACCCTCCGTATTGATCCCTCATATACGTTAGGAGTGATTTTGTTCAACAACTACCTAAATATGTACTCTCTTGCGAGTAAAACACACTAAATAGGCACAGTCGATTGCGAGCTCTTCAACCAACCACAATAATAACGTGGTTGAACAAATAGAGAAAATACTACGGCAAATCCATATTAACGTAACAGGAAAATCATCCCCCAATAGGTTCCATCAAAACCCTAGATTAGGAGTTTAGCTACTCATACTCATAGTAACAATATCCCAAATAATTTGCATAATTAAATTACAACGTAAGGATGAACGAATGAAGAAATCGATGATTCCAACTCCCAACAGTTGTTCCATGAGCTATCCTTGCCTCCGATCGCGAAACTCCTTCAAAAGTGGTGTTTTATGTCTATTTATATGTTTAGGAAAAGACCTAAACGACATACAAGTCCTAGTCAAACCAAGAGACGAAATAAACTTTCAAAGTCCAAGTATGCGCGCCTCATACCTTGCCTCGCGAGGCTCCACGTGAGATGGACCTCGCCCCAGACCAGGCGACGCCAGCCTTCACGCGAGGTGGACCTCGCCTCATCCCTCGCGAGCTCAGAAGCTCGCTTAGCCGGCTCTAACGCGAGCTCATAGTCTTGCTTCGCCAGCTTCCTCATAATTTCACTGCTTAAGGCATTCTTTCTTCTTTCCACAGTTTTCGCGCACACTTTATTCTTTAAATCTTCCTTTTGCTCTAGTTTCATCTCCAATTCACATACATATAAAATAGACTCCATTACGCTCAAATAAAGTTTAGTTTATCATTAAAGCATATAAAATGCAAGGTAAATAATATACAAAAATATGAAATTATAGCCACACATCAATACTCCACACTTAAACATTTCTCGTTCTCGAGCAATCAAACTACACTTATAGAGACGGCCTTTTTAAGCAATTCCTTTAACTCATCACACCAAGAATCTTTAAAATAGTATAAGCACAAAGGTGTAACATCCTCACCTTAAGATTTGACTTACAAATATCATGCTTTTTTTTTTATTTTCTTCAAGTGGCTTTTATTGACATATTTTTCTTTCTTTTCAAACGGTGCACATTTCTCCTTATTTCACTTGTTCCACTCAAAAGCCAAACCACCACCAACACTTTAACTTTTACATAATTCATCACAATTCAAGTGCTCATTGTGGACATGTAATTTTTGATCCTCCCCGAGATATTATCCGTTTTAGCGTTTAAATATTTGTTTTAGGCCTAATATCGTTGTTTTAACTCGTTTTAACTCTTTTACTTTATTTTGTCACAAAAACAAAAATTACAAAAAAATAGTTTCATTAAGGTTTTATAGTCATACTATTTTACTAGGATTTTATTCTTATATAATCGTGAAAAAAACACCAAAATAGTTTCACAATATAATATTATTTATTTTAATTAATTAGAATTCGTTTATATTTTTATATTATAAATTTTGTATATTTTTAGATGGAAGAGTGAGTTTTTGAGTTGTAAGGCCCATTTCTTTTTGTCTTTGGCCCAATATTAAAAAAAATCGTAAAAATTGCACGGGGCGCCCTATTTAGGCGCCTCTCTTTAATTTGTACCCGCTTTGTTTT